>JASDQU010095980.1:0-21756 GCA_032191745.1 Picea mariana | reverse complement strand
AACCCCCGTTGGGGGCCCGCTTGCCCCCAGACCCCCCAGCCGGGGGGGATGGACCCCCCGGACCCCGCAGAGGGGGTACCCCCCCTCTGCACTCCTCCGCGTGAAAGAGTGTACATACTTCTGGGGTGTAAATACTTCATGGGGTATAAACACGGCTGAAAATAGGGACCTCTGAATTAGGAAGATAATCAGGCTCCACAACCAACACAAACACCTTTATCAATCTTGAGGTCCAAAACCCATGACTAGGGTTGACATCAATGACAATAACCAATATTCCAATAATTAGGACTGCCAAGATTCCTCTCACAAATGAATCAAATTCCAAAACAAAGGTATTGGTGAAGTCAGGTAGGGCCAGTACATGAGTAGTGAACATAGCTTATTTCAAGGCTTGAAAGCATTGATCATCTACTCGATTCCAACTGAAATCATTCCTTTTAAGGAGAGTTGTGAGAGGAGCCACAATTTTTCCATAATTATAAACAAACTTGCGATAATAGATCGTTAAACCACATAAACCATGGATACTTTTACGAATTTTAGGGTGAGGAAAATTCTTCATAGCTTCAATTTTCTTGGGATCCGTGCTTACATCATCCTCAATAACAATATGAGCCAGGTACTCAACATTAGAGGTACCAAAAGAACATTTACATTGTGTAAGGAAAAGTTGGTGCTTGGAGTGGATATGGAGAACTTGATCTACATGTGTGAGATGGGATGGATAGGTTTTACTATAGATGATAATATCATAAAATAAAACTAACACAAAGTTATAGAGGAAAACAAGAAATACATGATTCATGAGACTTTGAAAATTTGAGGGTGAATCACAGAGACCAAGGAGAATGACCAAGAACTCATAGTGGCCCTCGTGAGTGCAAAATTCAGTCTTGGATATGTATTCCTATTTCATATGTATTTGGTGGTAGCCTCAACGTAGGTCAAGTTTGGTAAAGTATTGATCCCCACTGAGTTCATCTAGAAGGTCATTTATGACAAGAATGGGAAATTTTTCTTTTCTAGTAAGTTTGTTAAGGGAACTCAAATAAAGACATATGTAACAAGTTCCTTCCTTATTGAGGAACATGACAACAGGGGAATAATAAGGGTTGGTACTAGCATGGATAACATCCTCTTATAGAAATTATTTGACAATTTTCTCAATTTCATTTTTTTGAGCAAAGGGATGATGATAAGGGAAAACATTAGGAGGAAGACTACTCAAGATTAAAGGAATGGAATGGTCATGGTATTCATGGGAGGGGGGGAGGCCCTGGGGAGTTTAGAAAATAGTGGGACGGTAGGAAAGGATTGCTTGGAGGTTCCGGTGTACTGTGGGTGTCTCAACTGCTTGAATGGAATTGAGTTGGGAAATGATGAAAAGATGACCTTTCTAGAGTAACGTTTCCATGTGGTGGGAACTGATGATATTCAGAGACCCTGTTGTAATTCCTTGGAGTTTATACTATTGTCCTTCCTATTGGAATTTCATGTTTAATTCCTTAAAATCCATGGTGATGGGGCCAAGAGTGAGTAACCATTCAACACCAAGAACAATGTCACAACCACCCATGCCAATAGAAAACATTTGATATTTCAGGTTATAATAACCAATTTTTACGTGCACATTTTCACAACGCCCCCCACATTTCATGGAACCACCATTGGAAATCATCATTTCATGATTGTTGATAGCATGGATATATAAATTGACTTATTCATAAAGGAGACGATGAGTGAAATTATCAGTGCTACCACTATCAACTAGGATGATGAATTTCATTTGCTTAATGTAAGTAGTCAATTTGAAGGTTTGGGGAGTAGAAAAACCAGTGAGAGAATTCAATGAAATTAGTGATTCAATGTCAGGAGTATTAGAGGGAGGCGTTGTTGGGATGTTTACAAGCAGAGTGTTCTTATCATTGATGGAAAGAAAAACAACGACGATGGTATGTTTACAGGAAAGAACAATAACAATGATGGCGTGATTATAGGAAGAGTGTGCTTCTCATTGATGGCAAGATCAGAGTGTGCATCGATGGAAAAATAGGAATAGCATAAGCTTAGGTGAATAAGAAAACAATATGCAGAGATCAAATCTTAGGAGAGATATCATTCTGAGATGCATATAAGAGATCCTATACATCAAGGCTTGAAGAAGGATCAAAGGTCATGGGTCATAGAAGGATCAAAGGTCGTGGCCTTTGACACTTAGAGATTTCAGAAAGCCAAAGCTCAGGAGGAGGAGAGACAGTGGCCATTGGATCACCAATCCTAGACACCCAAAATCCATTAGATCAGAGTCCAATTACCAAAGGAAGCACAAACGATAATTATAGATCTGATCCATTGGATCTAAGCATCGAGGACAAAAAATCATCCGATCCAGTATAACTGCGAAGAGGATAATGGCTGAGAGACATCCTCCAACTCTGTGAAATGAGAAATCGTGATGATATCTGAACTGTTGGATCCAAAGGATACGTGGGGAGAGATCTACATTTTGTTGACTCGTAAACTAGAAAATTCAAAGGTGAGTAGTCCTCCAACTTCACGAAATGTGAATTTCCAATAAGATCCAGACCGTTGGATCATAGAGGTCTGTGGGACATTGATATGGAGAAAGTTTCAGAAAATARGGAGTCAAGAGAAGGGAGGTGAGTAATCCTCCAAATTCATGAAACGTGAAGTCCCGATAATATCTGGACCATYGGATCAAGGGGAGTTGTGGGTTATTGATCTAGAGTATTTCAGATATTARTAGTTGGAAGATTCAGGGTTGGCTCATTTTCAATCACTCAACACACAAAGTCATGATTTGATCACAACTGTCAATCAAAGGGAGAGCATGGACCATTGATATAGTATGATGAAGTCATGAAGGCTAAAGTGTCAAAGTCCTGAAGTGAACAAGGACCGTTGATCCGAGAGGGACATGCATCATTGGATCATGGACTCTAGGTGAAATTCTTCAGGAGCAAGCAAAGTTTGAGAATTTAAATTCCAGAAGGTCGGACTCATGGACAAGATATTGATCGTAGAATCAGGGAGACAGGTGTATGCAGATGATAAACTCAGTGAGATTGTCGTATGGAAGAAACAAAAGTTTGAGATTTGAAATCTCCGGAATGCTAAGTTCCGTCAGCCGTCGGATCAATTTTGAGTGGAAGGACAAGATAAGCTTGCAAAGCTACATCTCAAAAAGATCGAGCCATCGATCTAAGATCCTGATCGAATGAACAACATTCACTCCAATTATAAATATGTGAGGAGTTTACACTCAATAAGTTTAGATATTTGAAATATACAGAATGCGAAGTTCCTTCAACCGTTGGATTTGGAGATCAAGAAATGACCATTAGATCAGGGAGATCTATGTCCATAGATTACGTCAGCAAATCTCATCTTCAAGGAAATCTGGCAGACCACGTTTGCAAAGGGAATATGGGAAACCATGTCAGCAAGTACACATGTCCTCTGATCGTTGATACTAAGGATCACACATGGACAAAGGAAATAAGGCAGAGCCATCGATTGAAGAGGACAGATGTCAATAGATCTTCCATTCTGAAAGATATCTAGTCAGCAACAACAAGATTTGAGAGTTGAAACTCCCAGAGCCCAGATCAAGAAGGAAACCTTGATCGTTGATGGAGGAAGGAGAGATTCGGTCCACAGGATTGAGAGGAAATATATGAACCATCTGTTCAGGATCACCATCAATCTCTTGAGATCGACGATTGTGCTCCATTGTGGGGCCAAAACATGCTCGGGCCTTAATTTTTCATGGGTAGGCTGCAATAGAAACCACGGTTTTGAAGAAAAGACAGGTGGAGGCTCATGGTGAATTGTCGGGTGAAAATAAGTTTGGTATAAACCACCTTTGAGCATGCCCCTAATCACTTGGTCACATGAAGCTCATAGCCCAAGGTCATATCGAGAAATGGAGGCAGCGCTCACTAGACAGAAATCGGGAAGAACCTTTTTGAATAAGAGCTTGGTTACCACACATGATCACACAAAGGAAGGGGCTTAGAAGCCAAATAAGTAGTAGTCGACTATCTCCAACTGACAGAGAAGACAAAGACTCTCGACTACTAGAGAAGCTGAAGAATCTCAGCATAACGCTAACTTATGATGAATACATTGCGCTAATCATCAGGGATGACAAAGAGTTTCCATGATGATTAGGCAGATGACTTGATGTGACAAAAAGATGCAGAACAGAGAAGTGAAGGTGGACTATGAGTTAGCTATGCAGTAATGAGGAAGAGATGCAGTAAACAAACACAAGGGAAGAACATTAATGCTTTGAAGAGTATGCAAAGGCATTGTGCATAGCATGTAGTTGGTGCACAAAGAATATAAAAATGCAGAACAGAGAAGAGATGTTGCGGGTGTGTTGGCAGCCATTTTGTGTTTTTATCTTTTGCTTACAAGCTGCCCGCACAAGGGTTTTGAACCCCCAATACTCATCGCAATCCTTTAAAACAAAACGACACTATTATTTTTCGCATTCACACACCTATATTTTCGTTTTCATTTTCACGACTATAAGCGCGAAAATCTTAAATTGTAAGTCATGTCGATGGCATTAAAATCGTCACTGGATTATTATGAATAATATTTTTCATGTGGTCATTTCACCTTTAACTCTATAATGGTCACACAATTGGAAAGACACCAAAACCTTTACTCACTTTGCATTTTGTCTTAATATGACTTCATTTTATAAGTTTGTGATACAATGGTGGTTTGATGTTCTATTGTCTTTGATCAAATTTCATGGTGCAATGGTTTCATGAGAACGCATTAACATTATGACAAGACCCATGGTGCAGTCGTTTCATACAACACATAAATTTTATGATCAAATCTTTGGTCCTATATCCAAAATGTTGTTTTGTTTTAAATCATACACATAATGTTGTTGACCAATTGTTGATTATGAACATACTGGTTTGCAAATAGTTATTTGATATTTGGATTGTGATGTGAATGATTTGCATGACTGTCAATTGTACATATCAATATGAGTGTTTTTCATGGTTTATTTCACTCCACCACCCACGCACATATAGGCATTAATGCCTGCCTTGTATCTCGGGCTAACTCTGTTGGTTTTGGGGAAACCTGTGAGAATTCGGTTCTGCGTCTACCCTGTCAAGCCCCCTTCACCGTTTACCTTGCCGACTGTGTGTTCTCTCCCATGGCACCTATAGTGCACATAGAACCTAATGGCATCCAAACACTGCTGCTATTTGACAATGCTCATGAGGATTTGGAGAATAATGGCTGGTTAGTCTTTATCCAAAAATTTGAGGGTTTCAACCTTGCAGTCGCCCAACATTTTTCCCTCACATTCGACGGATGTAGGGCCAAAGTTGGAGATATACAACTTGAATTGAATGAGGAATTCCTCAGTTCAACTATGGGTTTTCTAGTTAAAGGGAAGAGGTGGTTTAAGAATTCAAAAGTGGATGAAGTGTCATGGTCGCTCCTATTAACATCGAGGAAAATTGTCAGTTGTGATAGAGGTATGCCTGTCACTTCCCTTAAGTCCAGGGGGCATGATTTATTAGCCATTTTTAATCAATTCGTGACTTGCAAAGGCCGTTATGGTTTAGTCTTTCTTTACCATTTCCGGTTGCTTATGAATTTCATGGATTTCCCTGTGAACATGCCTCACTACCTCTTACGTAGTCTATATAAAATGTCTAAACGATTTAAGAGGGAAAAGGATGATTCCAGCCTCTTCCATCATTGTTTGATCAAAATCGTTATTGTGCATCATTTGAGGATGAGTGGTGATTGTTGGCAAGCCTTCATGTTGAGGAATGGCTTTGCCACTCCAGAATGTAGTCAAGTGGATAATACCATGGTCACCGAGACCCTTGTTGGGCCTCTCGTGCCACCTCCTACCCTCCTACCCACTGTCAAACCCTCGACCTGCCCCAACATTGACCTACTCGACACCGTACCTGACCCATGTTCGAAATACAATACTAAGATTGTTAAGAGGCCTATAAGGAAGAAGGGTAAGGGAAATACCGATATCAACAGCAAGGGAAAGAAAGCTGCACGTTGGATATCTAGATGTGCTCAGAACAATCCCAAACAAAGCACAGACCAGAAACCTATTGTTTTGAGCGAAGATTCGGACTCTGAGATTGAATGTTTTTTGACCGAGGAATACCCCTACTCTCATGGCCTCTGTTATTTTTAACCCTATGACTATGTATCCAACCTCCCACCGTGCCTCAAGGATGACCCTAACTTCCCAAGAATTAAGTTCGACAGTGGAATCCTTGGTAATTTAAAATAACCCCCACCTGTAGTGGCTCAGCCCGATCAACCACAGTGTACTCAATGCAATTCTTGGCTCGAACGTTACTACACAGATGTTCCTCTGTTGCAATCCAGAATTAAATCCTTGGAGGAGCGGGTTACTATGTTGTCAAAGGAAAACGCTAGGCTGCAAGACAACGATAAGAGACAAAAGACCACTGGTTCTATCGTCTTTAGAAATGTTGAGGCAACTACTGCCTTTGTTAACTCAAAGTTATCCTGACTGAATCGTTTTCCTACAGCCCAGGTATGTTATTTCAACATCGATTTTTGAATGATTTTGTTTGAATTAGTTTACCCTATTGTGTTTTCTCCGAATTAGTTCTGTTTTGTTTGAATAGATTAAAAAACGATTCTGTTATTTTTGAATTACCAAGAATGATTTCGTTTTGAATTGTATTTGCATTAAATTAGTACAAAAGATTTGTTGGCTAAAATCGAATATAGCTATGTTTTGATTGAACTGATTGAATATGATTTTGTTGTTCTTGAATTAGAATAAATGATTGAATTCGCTCTGAGTTAGTTTGATATAGTTCTATTAGTTTTGAATTAAAAAACGATTTTGTTAGTTTTGTATTGATTCAACAACGATTTTGTTAGTTTTGAATTGACATAAACGATTGTGTTTGTGTTAAATGAGTACAAAAGATTTGTTTGCTAAATCGATTATAGTCTGTTTCGATTGAAATTGATTCAAAAATGGTTTCGTTGGTTTTGAATTGTCAAAACGATTCTGTCTGTTTTGAATTGGTAATAAAAGAATTATTTGATAAAACGCATACATTTCTGTTACCATTCGATTAATGCAATATGATTCTATTAGTTCTAAATTGGCATAAAAGATTTGGTTAGTTTTAGTGTGAATGATTTGTTTGTTCTGAATTGGTAATGAAGGCTCTATTTGGTTGACCGCATACATTCTTGTTATCATTTGAATTGATTTGAAAACGATTTTTGTAAATATGACCAGCTACAGAATCGTGAGATTCTGTAGCTAGTCATAAAATTTGGATTTTGTTGATTTTACAATTAAAACATTATCTAAAATTGTTTACTCTTGCCTATCTATAGGTACGTACGAATTTCAATGGGAATTGGATCTGATGTGGCAGTTTAGAACATACTTTTTGTTATATAGTTTTGTTTCAAGTTGTTAATCTTAGGAAGAAATAGGAATCTGGGAGATTGTTCCCCTATTTTTTGCAAACAGTTTTTGATACTTTCCATAGGGATGTTTTACCCTGTGGCCTTTATATACTCACTGTTTTTTGTAAACAACCCATCACTGTTGGGAGAACAAAGACTATGGACATATGATTATATAGACTCGAATGGAAGTGGATGCTTTGTAACAACTTTAGCTTTCAATTTATCATACTTTCGTTCAAGTTTTGTGCATTTTAATTTGTTATCAAATCTTGACTACTTTAGATATCAAGATTTGTTACAGATTGATGTGTTTTGATTTAAATTTTTTCCATATCTAATGTATCTCATTTTACGCACAACAATTACTCTGTTTTAATTTAATTAACAAAAGGTTTATCTTCTTTGTTAAGTGAACAGTTATGTACAAATCTTCGCACTGGGATTTATCTAAATGTGATGATCTGTAAATTATAAGATTGTTGTTGTTTTATGTCTTGTTTGTTCTGTCATTCGTATTCAAAAGAGCATTGTTTCTTCCTGTTTACAAGAAGCTTGTGAAAAATCTGGTGCGGATTTCTCCCATCAAACAGCTGAATCGGATATTATGCACGGGGCAAATTGGAAAGCGTTACTACAGGTTAGTCTGTTAGTGTTATTTAATTAGATTAGTTAATATATAAATTTCTTGTAATCTGAACGCCTCTCACTATTCATCTCGATAGTTCAGATTTACAGTTAGGATTGTTATGTTATTGTTATGCTTAGATAGCTGTCAGTTTATTTCTGTCTCATAAAATTTATAAAAAATCCAAAAATAATAGCTTTGTTGTCATAGGACAGTTCACAAATGATTTTTGCAGGTTTTCAATTTAAAATCTGTAATTTGTGAATACTACACATATATAATTGAGATTTAGTTCTGTTGATAGCTGAACATTTAAATAAGTAGAATTATCGTTTTATGATATTAGTTAGTAAATTGTATATATATGTTTTAGATTTGTATATAATTTGTTGTAGCTGCTTGTTTCACTTAGATTAGTTTCTTTAGCTTAGTTTTTTCTTTCATTTTTCTAGGAGTTATATTGTCCAATGGAGCTGCTAAACCCATCGGAGTGGATCATCCCAAATAGATTGGGTTATTTAGACAACCCTAGACCGGATCAACCCCTCCAGTTGACGAGCGGTCAATTTCGCCTGTCAAAAAATGGCACTAGAAGGAGGGCCGACTGACAAGCCGACCTTGTAGGAGCCTTTATTTTAAATGTATTCAATTTCCCCCATGGCTCCCCAAATCACTGTGTTGGAACATGCTTTCAACTTCTCATTACCCAATGTTCCCAACGAGACAGTCTCTCGCTTGTACAAACTCACCTTTGATGGTGGAGGCAATATATCTGCTAAAGACCACCTTAACAAGTTTTGGTGCAAATGCATCAAACATGACATCTCAGATTTAAGAGTTTTATGCAGACTTTTCACTTTTACTTTTAGAGGTCGGATTAAACATTGGTTTGAATCCTTTCCAGCATGTCACATTTTTTATTGGTTTCAATTTGTAGATGAGTTTCTAGATGATTTTGAAATTTATGATTTTGATCAATTATGTGACGAATTTCATACTTCGCTAATCAACGACGATTCATCTTTAGAAGACTTTTTGACAAGAGTCTATCGTATCCTCTGTAAATTTAATCTCGATGACATGTCATTGGCATTAAATCTCTTCTATGATGATTCCATCCCTTCCATCCAGTCATGTTCAATCACGAATGAAGAACCAATTGAAAATCCTATCACTCAACTGCAAGAACAATCTTCTTCGCAAGAAGAGAAAAATCTTCAGATAATTTTGAACAAGCCATGGAGATAGAATCTATTGACCAAGTTCTTATTGACAACCAAATTGGTTTTTCCTTTGAATCATTGTATTTTCAGTCTTCGACCGGTATGGAAGAAGATTCATCTCTGGCTCAAGGTGAATATCCTCATTCTTGTAACTCATGCTCTAATCAACATTTGAAATCAGTCATTGAAGAACACTTAAGCGAAGAAAATCATCTTGAATGTTCTAGTACTCCTATGAAACTGATTAGAGAAGAAGTTACGCAACTAGAAGAAGAAACTTTAAACCTTCATCTTCAAAATGCACTTTGTTCACAGGAAAGACTAGATGCTTTTCACATAAATTTTGAATTATCTATCACACAAAAGGCAAATCCAGATGATCATATTATGTTGAGGAATTTTTCACCAAAATAGAGTAAGAGTTTTAAAGAGAGTGAAGAGAATTGTCTTGAGAATACCATTGTTGAGTATCATAGTTCTAGAGATTATTTTCATCTTCTTATTTCTGATTCCTTTTATTCTTTATATCCTGATCTATTGCTAGATTCTGGTGGACTTGACATCTTACCTACAACATACTACTCTTTTCAACCACAATCATATCCTTTCGATATGCTAAATTTTGGTGAAATCAATTCGAAACCTAACATTGATAAACTTGGATTTGATGCTTGTTCACTTTCATCACTCACATGGGAAGAGGACATGTTGCGAGATGATTTTACACAGTTTATTGTTGAAAAGGAAAATGCATTATATTTTATGGAAATCAAACATTCTAAGTTTCATACTCGTTCTTTGCTTAGCTCGAATCTCAATGTTTATACTTCACATTTTGAAATGATCAATCTCATCGAAGGAAACATTCAAACCAATGATCTAATTGATTGCACGAATCCTCCTATGAGGAGTTTTCCATTGATATATTTGTTTCATCAAAGTCATGGTTTGCATCCTCATTTTTGTGACAGGATCTTAGGATGGCTTGAATATTCATATATAAAAAAATTTCATAATAAAGACAAAGTTGTGCTTGCTTTATTTTTACCTAAGTATCTTCGAAGTAGGCGTGACATATTTCTTTTAGATCCTCCATGTGAAGAAATTAATGAACACTTAGAGAACTGTCAGGAGGATGGGGCATTTCATCCTTGGCTAATGGTTATTCCATTTCCTCGTAATCCTGACAAGTTTTTCAAACTTACTTACACTTGCCCATGCCATTATGACCCTTATCACGACAAGATTACACAATGGATGGAGGATTCATACCTCAAGAATATTCAAGGGAATGGTAAGATCATGCTTACTTTGTTTTTAGATGATGATTACGAAGGTAAGTGTGATATGTTTCTATCATTTGTTGATATACTACCATTCTTATTAATAATGATTGATTTTGTTTTCTTTGCAGGATTGGAGTTACTCCGATGGCTACATTGGAAGCATGAATTCACATAGTCTCCTGATTTGTTTAAAAGTTAGGGTAGGTTTAGGAATAGGTTTTCTTTCAGTTTTCTTTCTCACTAGTTCTCTTTGTAATAATGCAGTCATGAATGCAAGTGGGCGCACCACGAGAACCATAATATGGCTGTTGTCAGGGAAGTCCCCTTGATCTTTTTCTCTTTGCTTTTAGTTGAACATTTATTTTCAAAAACGCGGTATCGTCATGAAAATATTAAATGGAAAGTAAAGAGATAAATGAATCTGAATCAACCTTGACCCAAGGTACAACGAGTAGGATTGCTTTCCCATCAAACAATATTTTTCTACTTTCTTTCAGGGATTTGTTGCATGAGGTTTTCAGATGCACCTTCTTTACATATTTTTTTTGTGTGGATTTCTTTTCTTTCAAATATTTCTTCGCTGGTGTGTTTTAATTTCCCCCTTATGCTTACCAGTTTTTTCTATTGAAATACACATACCTTCATCATGAACTGTTCAGACTAAGAGAACAAAAAAAAAATTCCTCTAAAATGACTGCTGAAAGTTTGTCTAAACATCAAGTATAATGTGCTTCTGAAATTTACAGCCATGGTTGAGAAAAGACTATTGTTTGAAAGAAGTGTATTGATTTCAATTTGTAAGTAAAGCCTGTCACGATCATCCATTATCTTCTTACGCTATCCCTATTCCTTAAGGGAATGACTCAGAAGATGTCTCCCTGCCTTAGAAGGTCGGTTTTGTAAACAAACCATCTTTGAATCTTAAAGAAGGAAAGTTAATAAAATTCTTTCAAGGTTTGAAAAAATATGTCCAAAATATCAGAATTTCCAGTGTCACCCCGCTCGATTAAATATCTTTAAAAACCCAAGTAAATCATTAAAGAGTTGTGGGAAGTGCTTGTAAACCCACTGGGATGCTAAACAGGTCTGCTGCCAGTGGGTAAATGCATGCATGACGCCAAGACAACTTTGTCGAGGTACTGAACAGGCATGATGGTAGTGAAGCAATGTCGAGTATATGAAAATTTGCAAATATGGAATATCTTGACCTTAAAATGTCCTTTATTCTGATCTGTAACTTCTTGGCAGGATACGGATATCAGAGTGGGTTAAATGGCAACCCTATCGAGGCTATGGACACCTGCTGGCAGTAGGGGCTCTATCAACAGTATTGGAGATTTTATCTTTAATATCATGAATCGTTATCTTAATACTATTATCAGTTTTCATCTTTTAAGCACAACTGGAATATTTGATTAATGGTCATGTTTAAACAATTTTCTGGTTGTTTTTGAGTTAGAATTATTCTAATTATCATAATCTGGATTTGTTCTTATGGCAGAGATAATTGCTTCTACCAGTGTGTCGCCATTGTTGGCATCCATTTTGTGTTTTTATCTTTTGCTTACAAGTTGCCCACATAAGGGTTTTGAACCCTCAATACTCATCGCAATCCTTTAAAACAAAAAGACACTATTATTTTGTGCATTCACACACCTGTCTTTTCGTTTTCATTTTCATGACTGTAAGCATGAAAATCTTAAATTGGAAGTCATGTCAATGGCATTAAAATCGTCACTGGATTATTACAAATAATCTTTTTCATGTGGTCATTTCACCTTTAACTCTATAATGGTCACATAGTTGGCAAGACACCAAAACCTTTACTCACTTTGCATTTTGTGTTAATATGACTTCATTTTATAAGTTTCTGATACAATGGTGGTTTGATGTTCTATTGTCTTTGATCAAATTTCATGGTGCAGTGGTTTCATGAGAATGCATTAACATTATGATTGAACCCATGGTGCAATGGTTTCATACAACGCATAAATTTTATGATCAAATCTTTGGTGCCATATTCGAAATGTTGTTTTGTTTTAAATCATACAGATAATGTTGTTGACCAATTGTGGATTATGAACATAATGGTTTGCAAATAGTTATTTGATATTTGGATTGTGATGTGAATGATTTGCATGATCGTCGATTGTACATATCGATATGAGTGTTTTGCATGGTTTATTTCACTCCACGAGCCGCGCACGTATAGGAATTAATGTCTGCCTTGTATCTCGGGCTAACTCTGTTGGTTTTGGGGGAAACCTGTGAGCATTTAGTTCTGCATCTACCATGTCTATTTCCCATCACCATTTAACATGCCGACTGTGTGTTCTCTCCCATGGCACTTGTAGTGTGCATAGAACCTAATGGCATCCAAATGCTGCTGCTATTTGACAATGCTCGTGAGTATTTGGAGAATAATGGCTCGTTAGTCTTTATCCAAAAATTTGAGGGTTTCAACCTTGCGGTCACCCAGCAGTTTGCCCTCACATTCGACGGATGTAGGGCCAAAGTAGGAGATATCCAGCTTGAATTGAATGAGGAATTCCTCAGTTCAGCTATGGGTTTGCCAGTCAAAGGGAAGAGGTGGTTTAAGAATTCGAAAGTAGATGAAGTGTCGTGGCCGCTCCTATTCACATCAAGGAAAATTCTCAGTTGTGACAGAGGTATGCCTGTCACTACCCTTAAGTCTAGGTGGCATGATTTATTAGCCATTGTTAAGCAATTCGTGACTTGCGAAGGTCGTTATGGTTTAGTGTTTCTTTACCATCTCCGGTTGCTTATGAATTTCATGGATTTCCCTGTGAATATGCCTCACTACCTGCTACGCAGTCTGTATAAAATGTCTAAATGATTTAAGAGGGAAAAGGATGATTCCAGCCTCTTCCATCATTATTTGATCAAAATTGTTATTGTGCATAATTTGAGGATGCGTGGTGATTGTTGGAAAGCCTTCCTATTGAGGAATGGCTTTGCCACTCCTGAATGTAGTCAAGTGGACAAGAACATGGTCATTGAGACCCTTGTTGGGCCTCCCGTGCCACCTCCTACCCTCCTACCCACTGTCAAACCCTCGACCTGCACTAACATTGACCTACCCGACACCGTACCCAACCCATGTTCGAAAGACAATACTAAGATTGTTAAGAGGCATGTAAGGAAGAAGGGAAAGGGAAATACCAATATCAATAGCAAGGGAAAGAAAGCTGCACGTTGGATATCTATATGTGCTCGGAACAAGCCCAAACAAAGCGTAGACCAGAAGCCTATTGTTTTGAGCGAAGATTCGGACTCTGAGATTGAACGTTTTTTGATAAAGGAATACCCCTACTCTCATGGCCTCTATTCTTTTGAAACCTATGACTACGTATCCAACCTCCCACCGTGCCTCAAGGATGACCCTAACTTCCCTGGAATTAAGTTCGACAGTGGAACCCCTGGTAATTTAAAAGAACCCCCACCTGTAGTGGCTCGACCCGATCAACCACAGTGTACTCAATGTAATTCTTGGCTCGAACATTACTACACAGATGTTCCTCTATTTCAATCTAGAATTAAATCCTTGGAGGAATGGGTTACTGTGTTGTCAAAGGAAAATGATAGGCTACAAGACAACAATAAGAGACAAAAGACCACAAGTTCTATCATCTTCAGAAATTTTGAGGCAACTACTACCTTTGTTAACTCAAAGTTAACCTGACCGAATCGTTTTCCTACAGCCCAGGTATGTTATTTCAACATCGATTTTTGAATGATTTGGTTTGAATTAGCTTACCCGATTGTGTTTGCTCCGAATTAGTTCTATTTTGTTTGAATAGATTAAAAAACGATTCTGTTATTTTCAAATTACCAAGAATGATTTCATTTTGAATTGTATTTGCATTAAATCAGTACAAAAGATTTGTTTGCTAAAATCGAATATAGCTTTGTTTTGATTGAACCGATTGAATACGATTTTGTTGTTCTTGAATTAGTATAAACGATTGAATTGGCTCTGAGTTAGTTTGATATAGTTCTGTTAGTTTTGAATTAAAAAATGACTCTGTTAGTTTTGTATTGATTCAACAACGATTTTGTTAGTTTTGAATTGACATAAACGATTGTGTTTGTGTTAAATGAGTACAAAATATTTGTTTGCTAAATCGATTATAGCCTGTTTCGATTGAAATTGATTCAAAAACGATTTTATTGGTTTTGAATTGTCAAAACGATTTTGTCCGTTTTGAATTGGTAATAAAAGAATTATTTGATAAAACGCATACATTCATGTTACCATTCTATTAATGTAATACGATTCTGTTAGCTCTAAATTGGCATAAAAGATTTCGTTAGTTTTAGTGTGAATGATTTGTTTGTTCTGAATTGGTAATGAAGGCTCTGTTTGGTTGACCGAAAACATTCTTGTTATCATTTGAATTGATTTGAAAACGATTTTTGTAAATATGACTAGCTACAGAATCGTGAGATTATGTAGCTAGTCATAACATTTGGATTTTGTTGATTTTACAATTAAAAAATTATCTAAAATTGTTTACATTTCCCTATCTACAGGTACATATGAATTTCAATGCGAATTGGATCTGTTGTGGCAGTTTAGAACATACTTTTTGTTATATAGTTTTGTTTCAAGCTGTTAGTCTTAGGCAGAAATAGGAATCTGGGAGATTGTTCCCATATTTTTTGCAAACAGTTTTTGATACTTTCCACGGGGATGTTTTACCCTGTGGCCTTTATATACTCACTATTTTTTGTAAACAACCCATCACTGTTGGGAGAACAAAGACTATGGACTTATGATTATATAGACTCGAATGGAAGTGATTGCTTTGTAATAGCTTTAGCTTTCAATTTATCATACTTTCGTTCAAGTTTTGTGCATTTTAATTTGTTATCAAATCTTGACTACTTTAGATATCAAGATTTGTTACAGATTAATGCGTTTTGATTTAAATTTTGTCCATATCTAATGTATCTCATTTTACGCACAACAATCACTCTGTTTTAATTTAATTAACAGAAGGTTTATCCTATTTGTTAAGTGAACAGTTATGTACAAATCTTCGCACTGGGATTTATCTAAATGTGATGATCTGTAAATTATAAGATTGTTGTTGTTTTATGTATTGTTTGTTCTGTCATTTGTATTCAAAAGAGAATTGATGCTTCCTGTTTACAAGAAGCTTGTGAAAAATCTGGTGCGGATTTCTCCCATCAAACAGCTGAATCGAATACTGTGCACGGGAAAAATTGGAAAGTGTTACTATAGGTTAGTCTGTTAGTGTTAATTAATTAGTTTAGTTAATATATAAATTTCTTGTAATCTGAACGCCTCTCACTATTCATATCGATATTTCAGATTTACAGTTAGGATTGTTATGTTATTGTTATGCTTAGATAGCTTTCATTTTATTTCTGTCTCATAAAATTTATAAAAAATCCAAAAATAATAGCTTTGCTGTCACAGGATAGTTCACAAGTGATTTTTGCAGGTTTTCAATTTAAAATCTGTAATTTGTGAATACTGCACATATATAATTGAGATTTAGTTCTGTTGATAGCTGAACATTTAAATAAGTAGAATTATCATTTTATGATATTAGTTAGTAAACTGTATATATATGTTTTAGATTTGTATATAATTTGTTGTAGCTACTTGTTTCACTTAGATTAGCTTCTTTAGCTTAGTTTTTCTTTCGTTTTCCTAGGACTTAGATCGGCCAATGGAGCCACTAAACCCGTCGAAGTGGATCACCCCAAATGTCTTGGGTTATTTAGACAACCCCGGACCAGATCCACCCCTCCATTTGATGAACGGTCAATTTCACCCGTCAACAGGGTGTTGAGTGTGTTTCATGCAGGTAGAAGCATGTTGTGTGCATGAGCTAAAGTGCACAAAAGAGGCGTGGTGCATAGAATGGAAAGAATACATAGAGCATAAAGTGATAAATAATAAAGGAACATAAATGCATATCTAAAAGAAGAATAGAAAGTGTAGCAGATGCAAGGGGAGAGACATTGATGCATGTAGAGCAGATCAGTGTAGAAGAACAATGATGACGTTGGTCAGATATAGATAAATGTTGTATCACTGTGATAAATTCAAGCAAGAAAAGATTTATATTTTAGGCTGGTAGGGAGGTTCTAGGGAGGATTGTTTTCCTCAGAGTTTGAAGTGGGTGCTTGAACACAGGGAGTTATAGCTTCCATCTGGTTGCAGCCAGAAAAAATAGGGTTTCAGGGTGGTGTAAGGGAGAACTATTTTTCTTTGTTATACAGGTCAGTGCCTATGTGACTAGAAGTTGGTGCTTCCATCTAGTTGGTGTTGGAACACTTAGGGAGTTGGTTCTTCCTTCTAGTGGCTACTAGAGAAACCAGGGAGTTGGTACTTCCTTCTAGTGGGTGCTAGAGAAAACAGAGAGTTGGTTCTCTCATCAAGTTGCGTCTTGAAAAACAAATGTGGTAGCCCAACAATGAGTTGGTGCTCATAAGAATGATAATGTACAGAAAATAAAGATTACTTATCATATCAAGAAGAAGAGGTTTTTACATTTATGGGTTTCCTCAGGAAATATCTGTGTCTGTATATTTCATGTGTGTGATTGATGTTGGATATTCTATTTCTTACTTCCCTGGATTATTGTGATTTTCATTGAGTTCTTTATAAAGATTTTAAAATAAGAATGATTTTTTAAGCACAGTAACAACTGAATCACCCCCCCCCGCCTCTCAGTTGTCCAACAATTAGTATCATATCAAGTTCCTTTTATTTAAGGGTACATACTAGAGCTTAAACATGACTAGCCATGGAGGAACTTCAACCAATAAGGCCCCCCTATTTAATGAAACAAACTTTGGCTTCTGGATGACAAGCTATAATTCAACTTCAACGCTAAGGCTATGAATTCTATTATGAGTGGGCTTGCATAAGAAGAATTTGTAAAATTTATGCACTTAGAAACTTCCAAATCAATGTGGGACAAACTCATTAGCAGTTATGAAGGTAATGAGAAGGTAAAGGATGCCAAGCTTCAAACCTACATATTACAATTTGAACAACCAAAGATGAATGAGGATGATACAATTAATAAATTATTCCTAATATTTGAGGAGCTTGTGAATGCCATGAAAGGTCATGGTGAGAAGATTGAAGACATATTATTAGTTCAAAAGATCTTAAGATCTCTACCTGATAGATTCAATTCAAAAGTTTATGCAATAGAAGAATCGAATGATATTAAGACTCTGTCTATTGATCAACTCCTAGGAAATCTAACTTCTTATGAAATGAGGATTATTAGAGATAAATCTACCACTAGAAAAGCATCATTTAAATCAGATAAGAATGAGGATTCTGAGCCTGGTGAAATTGAAGCAAAATTTTTGAGAAGACTAAGGAAAGGATCAGGAAAGTACCAAGGAAAGTTTCCCTTCAAGTGTTTTAACTGTGGAAAGATAGGTCACTTTGCATAGAAGTGTCCACACAAGTAGAAGGACCAGATCTTTGAAGGAGAAGAGAAGTACAAATCCAAGAGATTCAGTAAAAAGAAAATTTTATGTGTAAACAATGATGACTCTTCAGAAGACACAGATAGTGACTCTTCCTATGAAGATAGGGTTAATGACTTTGTGCTTATGGCCAAAGAGCATTATGATAATGAAAGCACAAGAATTAATGCAATTATTAAATAAGTTGTGGTTGACATGGAAGGAGAGATGATCATTTCTTTAGAAGAGATTGACAGACTCGGACTTAAGAAGAGAAAACAAAAATAGTTGTTAACACAGTTTGAAAAGAATGGTAAAGAACCAAGTGAAGAATTTGTTTTGCTAAAAGTAGAATTAGAAGAGGAAAATAAAATAAAAGACCCTATGAAACAACAATTATCAGAGAAGAAGACAAGATGTGAATCCTTGGAAGAAGATGTAGTAAAAACCAAAAAAGAGATGGAGAAGTTTAAAGCATTGTATGTCCAAAATATTCCAAGCATTAAAGCCTCAGAAGGATTAGCCATCATTATGAATCAGAAAAGGAATCCAAAGTTGAAAACTAGTTTGGGTTATGAAGAGGGATGAATTAGTGGTCATCCAAGCAACAAAGAATCCATCAAGTTTGTCAAATATACAACCAATGACAACAACAAATGTCCAGAAACAAAGGAAGATAATCAGCCGCCCAGGAGGAATAAAGAAAAAGGTGTCGGAACTGAGTCTGTAGAATAAATAAATAATACATCCTCTGCTCAAGGAAATCATCGACATGAAAGAAATCGACCTACTCAAAGAATACAACCATTTTCTAGGTACAAATATTTTTTCTATGGATATTGTTTCTACTGTTCTAAATTTGGTCACAAAGATGTAAATTGTTCCTTAATATTTAGACATGAGAAATCAAGACACCCAAGGAATAAATATCTTCCACAATAGAGAATGAGACAACCAAGTAACAAACAACCACAGATTTCAATTTGTCAAATTAAGTTTAGAGACATGAAACTTAGGAGGTCAAGAAATAATAAACAGTCAATGAGTAGACAATGTTGCAACAATCACTTTGACCTATTGAACAATGATCTTGAATGCTATAACTGTCATAACTTAGGCCACAAATATGAAAACTTCCATCTCAAGAATTACAAAGAAGATCCAAGGATAAATCTCTTAGCTAGAAAGGCCAGCACATGGAAAAAGAAATATAGTGAAAAATGTGGTCTAGTACATTCAACTCAAAAACAAAAGGACTCCTGGAATATAGACAGTGGATGTTCCAAGCACATGACTGGAGAAAAGGATAAGCTTTTTCATATAACTAAAATAAAAATAGGAAATGTGATCTTTGAAAATGATGAACCAGGAAAAATCAAGGGTAAAGGGATGGTGAGTTTTAGTAATGGAAAAGGAGATTCTCAGGATGTTTTGCTTGTAGATGGTCTGAAACATAATTTTCTCAGTATAACTCATATGTGTGATAGAGGTTGTGAAGAGGTGTTCACATCCAAATATTGTAAGGTAAAAAATGTAAACTCAGGACAAGTGGTGGCTAAAAGCATAATGACAGATAATGATATTGATATTGAATCCTCCCATGCAAGAAACGAAGAAGTAGAATTAGAATCATGCAATAAGTTGGAATAATAAGTTGTGAATATTAGAAATAAGGTTGAGAATTCAAACACCCAAATCAAGCTCTTGAATAGTTCCATGATCCTGGCTGAGGTATTGGACGACAGTCAGAGATCACCAAATGACAAATCTGGTCTTGGATACAACAAGGTAGAAAACAATACTCCTAAGAAACCCGATGCAAGTCCTTCATTTGTAAAAAGGGAAAGCAGGTATGAGAGTGTTTGTAGTGGTTTTTTCTTGTGATGAATATGGTCATAAAAAMCTTGGATGGTAGGCATCATGGAATAAAAATGAAGTTGTTGTAATAGAAKATCACAGAAGAGTGACAGGGGGAGTCATTCAGCTATGACAAGAAAAGGTTGATGAAGGAATCCCAGTAAGAGAGGTGAGAAATATTGAGTATGATACAAAGGACACAAGTAAAGATGAATATGAACAGGTCCAATAATCAAAATAAGAAGACTCTGACTTAGATACAAATACCCTGCAGGACTCAAATAAGAGAATCCATCTTGTCAGGGGGAGCTTGCATTGGTTGAATATCTGATACCTCTAAAAGGTGTTGCAACAGCTCAGGGGGAGCATGTTTTCTTTGACATTGATGTCAAAGGGGGAGAAAAGGTGTGGTCTGGATGCTACAATTGGAGGTATAAGTAGAACAATTCAATCCTTAATGGTTGCGATCAATGCCAAAGGTGGAGATTGTTGGCATGTTTATAGGCAGAGTGTGATTGTCATTGATGGCAAGAAAAACAATGAAGATGGTATGTTACAGGAAAGAACAGGAGAAAAAATGGCATGATTACAGGCAGAGTGTGATTTTCATTGATGACAAGATCAAAGTGTGCATCGATGGAAAAACAAGAACAACGAAAGCTCAAGTGAAGAAGCAAACAATATGTAGAGATCAAAGCTCAGGAGAGATAGCGTTCTGAGATGCGCAGATGAGATCCCATAAATCAAGGCTCGTAGAAGGATCAAAGGTCGTGGCCTTTGACACTTAGATATTTGAGAAAGCCAAAGATTAGGAGGAGGAGCAATAGTGGTCATTGGATCACCAATCCTGAATACCCGATGTCCGTTAGATCAGACCCCAACGACCAGAGGAACTGCAGAGGAGAAGTATAGATCTGATCTGTTGGATCTAAGAATTGAGGACCAAGAGTCTTTAGATCCAGTATAACTATGAAGAGGATAATGGCCGAGATCCATCCTCCAATTCTGTGAAATGAAAAATCATGATGAGATATGAACCATTGGATCTAGAGGACATGTGGGGAGAGATCATCATTTCATTGAATCGAGAACTGGAAAATTCAAAGGTGAGTAGTCCTCCAACTTCACGAAACTCAAAGTCCCAATAATATATGGACTGTTGGATCATAGAGGGTTGTGGGCCGTTGATCTGGAGTAAGTTTCATAAAATGAGGAGTCGAGAGAAGCCAGGTGAGTAGTCCTCCAACTTCGTGAAATTGAAAGTCTCGATAAGATATGGATCGTTGGATCAAGGGGAGTTGTGGGTCGTTGATATAGATTATTTTGGATATCATGAGTTGGAAGAGTCAGGGTTGGCTCACGTTAAAACACCCAACATGTGAAGTCACAATTTGGTAATAGTCGTCGCTCAAAGGGAGATCGTGGACCGTTGATCTAGCACGACAAAGTTTCGAACGCTGAAGTGAAAAAGTCCCGAAGGGAACGAGGATCGTTGATCCGAGAGGGACACACGTCGTTGGATCATGGAATCTGGGTGAAATGCTCCAGGAGAAATCAAAGTTTGAGAATTGAATGTCCCGAAGGCCAGACTCGTGGAGGAGATCCTAATTGTAGAATCAGGGAGTTTCGTGTCTGTAGGTGCTCAACTCTAGGAGATTGTCATACGGAAGAAATGAAAGTTTGAGATTTGAAATATCTAGAATGCGAAGTTCTGTAATCCATCGGATCAATTTTTAGTGGAAGGACATGATAAGCTATCAAAGGTGCATCA
>JASDQU010095975.1:0-13764 GCA_032191745.1 Picea mariana | reverse complement strand
CACACTCGCTCTACCCCCTCTCTGTCTTCATCTCTCACTACTTTTGGGAAAAATCCCCTACAATAGAGGGCTATACTGCAGCGTACCAATGACCGTACAGAAAATTTTTCCAACAGAACATGCAAGAAATATATAATAATTGATTTCAAAGAAATAACTAACTATTGCACAAAAGAAGAAAAAGGTTGACTCACCAGAGTCCCACGATTGACGTTGTAGTTTCTTCACCCCTTTCCAACAAATCCTCTACAACTTGCAAGAACCTTAAAGATGCAATACTATACAGAGAGGTAGTTATACTGATAACTACCTATTAGTCTAATGAAATGTGACAATAAAAAATCAACAACTAGTATTCTATGAAATATATGCAAAGAGATTGTAAAAAAAATGTTACAAATGCAACATATTTCAAAGGAAAGAATTTCTATATTAATTCAACAATTAAGGTGGTTATAGCTTTATACCTAACTTGTGCGGCATTGCCCCGTCGAGAGAGATCTCAGGTTCCTCCACCCCTGCTTTTGCTATACACAATGGACCTGACTCTTGATTCACCACAAGTGCTCATCTTTCTTAATATTTAGTGGTATCTAAACCATTGACTTCTTTTTACCTCTTCTAGCTACACAACTATGGGAGAAGACTTAACTTCTCTAAAAATAACATTTTTTCTATACTAAAATTTCTCATCCATAAGATCTAAAGGTTGTACCCTTTCATGTCGGTGCCAAACTTGATGAAAATACATTTCACTGCCTTGTGATCCAACTTCGACCTGACACTTCTCCTTAGAGACATGAGCATATTCCTAACATCCAAAAACACAAAGATGAAAAAGTGAGGGATTTTTTCTCATATAGACCTCTATAGGGATTTTTTCCACAAGCGTTGATGTGGGAGAGACACTGATTAGGTGGCATGCAGTAGCAATTGTTTTTGCTGAGAACTTCTACTCCAAGTCAACTCCACTAAGAATATTCTAATCCATTTATACTTTGAAATGGATTTAGGTCTCGAAAGCGAGGAATCCTGTATTTGGAGGATGAGCGGGCGAGATATGTTGATCAATATTAGTGGCAAGACTTGAATGTCAATAACTGAGAGTGGCAGGGTTATGTCAAGGGAATCTTAAGCCCAAAGGATGGATAACCTGGCATTTGCAATGCTACCTCTAAGCATGGGCAGTTGGAGCCTCTAGCACTGATGATGGCTGATTATATAATGATTGACACCTACAGCGGGGATGAACCATTTAAGAAAGATAAAGAGGAGTCCTTTGGGACTGTTGCCAATTCCCATAAAGAGGAAAAGTGAGATGGGTAAGTGAGCCAGATCATGAGATCATTGTTGTGCAAAATGTGTAGTGGCATAAGTACTTGTCTAGACATGAAAATTCCATATGTGAATGTGTTGTAATGCATACGATGAAGGTTGCACAAATGTAACATGAAAATAGACTCAATGAAACCTATGGACAGTGGCATTCTAAGACTTGTAGCTGGCCTGTATGGGTCAATAATGACCTAATGACAGCCGGGGAGTTAACACCCTGAATAAAAATGGTTGTTGGGGTAACCCAGTAAGCAAGTAAAAAGGATCTCCTTGATTGAGAGATCTGTTGATCAAGACCAGTTGGAAACCAAATTGGTTGTCCTGTTATCTTGGGCATGGTTTTAATTTCCCATATTGTATTTATAAGTTGGGTAATGTTCTATGGAAATTAAGGCAAGAGTGTTTTCTTGCTAGCTCTTATCATACACAAGAGAGAAAAGTAACCTTTGTTGGTTATTATCATGAAGAGAGGGAAACATCAGTATGAGTTATGACTGTGAGATTAGTCATGTAAGTGACCATAATATTTAACTAAATAACACTAATGGTAAACTAAATTATCAAGGTGAATAAAAAGGTGCAAGAGATGCACCTACATATACACAAATATGTGTATACATACTTATGAGAACAATATAACCGCAAGCTCCTAGAGAGAGAGCAACTCAGTGATGAGTATCCCCATGAGATTTATTGTAAGAATGTTTGGACAGTCCTTGGGAGAAGGATCTAGAAGTTTGACATGTCCATGTGTGTGGATGACATGGAAAAAGGTGCAAGCAATGAGCTTGCATGATGAATGCTTGGACTGTGTGTGTTTACGCTTGAGTGCATGGGTCTAATGCACCACAAAGATTCTTGATATGAAGCCTGATATTAATACCAACTATGTGTGATTGATACTAAATGTGCAAGTAATGCACATGTATCGTGTAAGAATATATGTAAATTAAAGGCACACTATGGTTTCCTTGATGAGTGAAATATAAGGCAAGCAGTGCACTTACTAAAATTGAATGAATACCATGGTTGCATGGTTGACTCTGCGTTGAAGAGTCATAAAAGTTTTGTTTGAGTGACAGCTTGAGATGGATGTATTCCATTCCCTCAAGAAAGACTAGTATACATAAATGAAAGAGTAAATGAGCAAGGATGGTATGTTGTCAGGATAAGAGGCAAATGATTATGTCTTGAGGATCACATGAGAATGACTTTGAACAATCATGATTTTGACACATTAATATTTGATGACGAGGAAATTGATGTGATGGGTTGCTTGCTTCAGAGTAGTCCTGCCCTTCAAATCATGAAATTTCTACCACCACAGCCACATATTGAAACTCCTACTACGTACATGAGATTTTCAGAAAATTTGTTTTCATTGAAAAGAGATTCAACGCAGGTGAGGATATGTGAGGGCGATATTTACGAGCGATCAATCACTGACTTTTGGAATAATCGTATATCATCAATGAAACATTGTCTTCATTGAGAAGAGCTTCAACACAAGTCACGATATGCCAGGGCGATATCTACGAGCGATTAAATGCTTGATTGTTGCTTTTGGAATAATGGTGTCACCGCTGAACTAATACGGAGTGCCCTATACGGTTTTATTATTTTTGCTTTTTCGAAAAGGAAGGGAAAATGCCAATACCATTTAACAGAACATTAAAGGATATTGTAGCTTTTCTATGTTAACAAACAGTATGAAAGCGTTTATACAAGCCATTCTCATCGTCATGAAGCTAATTTTCAAGTTGAAGTTATGATGATATCATATTCTCCTTGAGTTGTGATGATATCATATCTTAGTATGTCATAATAGCCATGTTAGGAATTGGAGAATGTTGTGAATTGAAAAGTAGCTTATATAGCACCCATCTCAACAAAACTTTGAGTAGATGCATTAATAGGCTCTTCATCTCTCTCTGATTTCATACCTGAAATTTTATTTTCTCTTAGGCAAGGCATAGGTTTGAGGTTTTGGATTGGAAAATCATCCTATACCTCATCTAAGAAATATTTTTTGGGAAATATTTTTTTGGGAGAATGTTGTGAATTGCAAAGTAGCTTATATAGCATCCATCTCAACAAAACTTCGAGTAGATGCGTTAATAGGGCTCTTCATCTCTCTCTGATTTCATACCTGAAATTTTATTTTCTCTTAGGCATAGGTTTGAGGTTTTGGATTGGCAAATCATCCCAGCTAAGAAATATTTTTTTTTTGGAAATTCAGTCAGTCCTATACCTCATCTGACAAGCCATGAATATGGTCGCCTTATTCAAAATTTAGCGAGCTAGGGTTTAGCCACAAAATTTCCTTGACTTTATATCCTAAGGATGATTTTGTCATTTTCAGTCTGAATAATGATTACACAAGTCTTCCTTCCTACCAGACACATCCAATGGACAGGGTCTAACTATTCTATTCCAATCTTGGTGCTCTACAAAGGCACAAGCACCTCTTTTATCAATGTATTGTATAATCCTCAGTGGCAATCATTCTGATACAATCCAAACTCCTATGACAAGGAGGTGGCCTTTCAGTCGATCATTGCATTTCACTTATCTTCTCTCTAAGATTTTACTGCTTGTATATATGTTGGTTGTTGGTACGGGCTATGATTAAATGATTATAGTGCACTTCTCTATCACATGGACTATACGCTCTCAATTAATTTGGCACTAGATAGCACAGTTTGATATGTGGTCTTTTATTTTTAAAACCATTGTGAGATCATAGTTTCATGCTTTGATTTGCTTATGCAATGAACTTGAATTCTCCTCTTCTTTCACAGTAAGTAGATTCTCTGTGAAGGGGTAGGCTTGTGGCCATAACAATGGAGGATGGTCTTGCTCTTTGATTGGGTTTTTTAGCTTTGATATGTAGATAGGTTGGAAGAATTGGTGGAGCGTTGGTAGAGACTTCATATTTTAGCTGGTGTAAAAGGGAATAGAGAATTGGAGTGAATTTGGCTTCTTTGATTTTGAAGATTTCTTTATTGAGGAATGTTCTCTTGGTACCAAAGAGGAGTAAGAAGGTTGATGATCTTAAGCGGATACCCCTTGAGCAAGACTTATGGAAACCTACGTCTATCTCCAGTTATGCCATAGACATATTGGGATTTACAGAATTCCAATTCTGCTGACATTCAAAAGAGACATATAGGTATAGTAATGTTTCTCTTTACCCTTGGGTTTCCTTGGGAAAAGGCGTTAGAGGGGAACCTCTTTAATTCATGGTCATTTCCTTCTGGTCTGGTTTATAGGTTTGGTTATTTGCATACAAATATATATCTCTGGAAATATGTAAATACATCTCTTAGAATTTTATTGGACATTGTTAGTCTGTGGAATGGTTTCAATGGTTTCAACCAATATAGCTTTTTAATATCTATGGTTTTGTGGCATTTAATGGAATTTTAACAAGAGGAAGATTCCAGTTCTATAGAGGGTGGATTTTATGAATCTATTAGATTTACAAACACATCGCTGGGATTTCTGGATCCAACTGATAACTAGCAAAGAGTCTCCAAAAATATGTAGAGAGGAAATATTTTTATCCACACAAAAAAGGGGAAGGATTTTTATCACCAATAGTTCTGCTCGGTTTTTTGTACCCAAACCAAGACCCATAGAGATTTTAAAATAGTGATTTTGTGCAAGGAAGATGACTACTCCTCCTCCATAACTTTCTACACTATTCTAAGAGGCCCCATCAAAGAATAGGACTGCTCCTCCTCCACAACTTTCTCCTGGAATATATGGGGCCGAGCCCACTTGGGATTTTTTTGTGGAATTGGTTAAGGAACAATACTACCCTGTTGATAACTATGAAAACCAATACATGAGATGGACAACACTTCGGCAAGAGAAAAGCCAAACAATGTCGAAGTTCACAAATACTTTCTCTACCTTGTGCACCAAGCTGGGTATCAAAGACTCTAAGCAACATCTAGTTTTGAAATATCGTGGGGCTATGCATAGGTACATCCAAACCAAAATGGATTTCCTAAACATCTCATCATTGGGAGATGCATATCGAAATTTTTTCAAAATCGAGCAGAAAATTTAGGCACTAGAACAAATGGGAGTTCAGGTCTTCCAATCAACAACAACCAAAGCATGGTAAAGACGACCCTAACCAACAACCTCCCGAAAGCCAATCCAAGACACATGAAAATAAGGGTACAAGAAAGACAAAGAATGACACTAGGAAGTGGTGCAACTTCCACAAAATCCCTTGACACAACATCAATGAATGTCGCTCGAAACAGTCATTGGTGGCCAAGGTCAAAGAAAAGGAACCGAATCCCAATTCAGAATCTAATTTAGAAAATATTTAAAACATACAGATCATCGACACATACTCCATTTCTGTTATCGCGATCACAACAATTCAACCAGAAGAACCAGTATATCCTGAAGAGGGGGAGTTCCTCTTCCATTCACAGATGTGGGTGAAGGGGACCCCATTTCATTTCATTGTTGATAGCGGGAGCTAGAAGAACCTCATTTCAGATGAGGTCGTCAAATAGTTGGGGTTGTCGACAACACCACACCCGCAACCATACAACATCGGGTGGCTTCACCAAGGACGCGATCTCCATGTCAACCAACAATGTCGTATGTCCTGTGGCATCCAACCCTTCAAGGATGAGGTAGTATGTGATGTTTCCCCTCTTGATGTATGTGATGTTGTTTTGGGCCAACCATATATGTGGAAACATCATGTTGTTTATGAGTCTCAACCCTGTAGTGTCATTATTACTCTAGAGGGTCATCTCTACAGGATACCAGAGGTAGCTCCAACTATTGTTCCACCAAAACAGTGCCACAAGGTAATATCTCATACTGCAAAACTCATCCTCTTCAAAGTCTATTCAAAGGATGCACATAAGGCCAGTAGCCTCAACACCTTCTACCCAGTAGAAGAAGATTACATAAGAGAAAGAAGATATTGTTTCTTCACCTACAATAGTGCCTACACAATACCCTGTCAAGCCCAGAGACAACATGTTGGTGGAACATATTCAACCCCGCTAACAAAAGGTTCATGACAACCTTCCGTAGACCAAGCAGTGCAACTTCTCCAACAAGGCACGAAGCTCACCAAGATTCAGATTTAAAAAATGCTTTCCCCTCTTCTCCGGGAACTCAACACAATGGAGACCATTGCTTCCTAAGGAGTCAAGATTGATCTAGTTGGTTATTGGTGGCCACCCACCTGTTCCAAATTCCAACTAGCTCATCTTCATTGTTTTCAGTTCAACACATTTCTCTGTAATGGGGACATTTCTTTGTAATTGTGGGTTTTTCACTTCCAGGGTTTTCCTGAAGCCCTACACAACATCCAGGTGGATATTGGTGGCCGCCCACCTACTCCAACTGGATTATTTTGGAATTTTTCATGTAAGTACATATTTATGTACTTCCAAGGTCATTTTGGGGCCCTAAACAATGTTTTCTTGTCTTGCCACAATCAAAATATAGACATAGTTAGAGTTTGACAGCATAATGCATAGTTCTCAAAAATACCTTTCCAATGGGCTATTACACGCATAAAATGGGGATCATATGCAAAATTTAATACCCCGGGAAGTTAATATACTAACTTACCCCAACGAGGCCCACACGACTCTCAGTGCTTCATATCCTAGGTTTAGGTTTTTGGATGTCTAGGGTTTTGGAATTCATGTTTATCATAAAACGACCTTTAGAGCCTCATGGTAATGATTTTCTTGCGAATGAGCATATCTGTCACATCTCTTCTCAAAGATAAAGCTGCCACCATTATAGCGAGTCTTGCACTCTGTATTTTTACAATCTCTGTACATTTCTTTCATTAATAGAAATCATTTATTATTGTATTTCTCTGTTTCTGGAAATTATTATGTGTATTTCATTGTAATATCTCTGCTTTCATTTTGTTCCAAAAATAATTCGAATCACATTCTTCCTTAGTGAAACCATATAATCATCTATGGCCAATATATAGAACTCATTGATTTCCATATCCATTGTGTCTTTCATAGTTCTAGGCTCATCAATATTAATAGATAAATCAAATAGACTTTTGAATTCGCATATACTATAACTATACTTGCTTGGTTTTCTTCTTTGCTAGGAGGACCTCTTCAAAGGACAAGGTGGAGTTTCTACTTCCTCTTTTGAACTCTCTCAACTCTCCTCCTCATCAAGTCCATCGTGAAATTTTGGTTCATCTTTCTTAGTTTTGGGTGGTAGTTGAAAATACGTTTCATTGCCTTGTTATCTAACTTCGATCACGTATCCCTAGGGACATGAGCATATGCCTCACATCCAAAAACATGAAGATGCAAAAGTGAGAGAATTTTTCTCATCTAGACCTCTATAGAGATCTTTTCCACAAATGTTGATGTGGGAGACCTATTGTTCAAGTGACATGTAGCAGAAATCGTTTTTTCTTAGAACTTATGCTATAAGACAACTCCACTAAGCATACTCCTATCCCTCTCCATCAATGTCCTATTCATGCATTCTACAACTACATTATGTTGAGGGATATATGGAGTTTTCTTATGTCGTACTATGATATTATCCTTTTCAAACTTTGAAAAAAAAAACTCAACACCATTGTTAGTCCTCGACATCTTAATCTCCTTGCTAGTGCAATTTCCCAAGAAAAAAATAATATAGAAACATGATCTTACACACTACATAGTACACAAGTCTTGCATATCCTAAGGATGATTTTGTCATTTTCAGTCTGAATAATGATTACACAAGTCTTCCTTCCTACCAGACACATCCAATGGACAGGGTCTAACTATTCTATTCCAATCTTGGTGCTCTACAAAGGCACAAGCACCTCTTTTATCAATGTATTGTATAATCCTCAGTGGCAATCATTCTGATACAATCCAAACTCCTATGACAAGGAGGTGGCCTTTCAGTCGATCATTGCATTTCACTTATCTTCTCTCTAAGATTTTACTGCTTGTATATATGTTGGTTGTTGGTACGGGCTATGATTAAATGATTATAGTGCACTTCTCTATCACATGGACTATACGCTCTCAATTAATTTGGCACTAGATAGCACAGTTTGATATGTGGTCTTTTATTTTTAAAACCATTGTGAGATCATAGTTTCATGCTTTGATTTGCTTATGCAATGAACTTGAATTCTCCTCTTCTTTCACAGTAAGTAGATTCTCTGTGAAGGGGTAGGCTTGTGGCCATAACAATGGAGGATGGTCTTGCTCTTTGATTGGGTTTTTTAGCTTTGATATGTAGATAGGTTGGAAGAATTGGTGGAGCGTTGGTAGAGACTTCATATTTTAGCTGGTGTAAAAGGGAATAGAGAATTGGAGTGAATTTGGCTTCTTTGATTTTGAAGATTTCTTTATTGAGGAATGTTCTCTTGGTACCAAAGAGGAGTAAGAAGGTTGATGATCTTAAGCGGATACCCCTTGAGCAAGACTTATGGAAACCTACGTCTATCTCCAGTTATGCCATAGACATATTGGGATTTACAGAATTCCAATTCTGCTGACATTCAAAAGAGACATATAGGTATAGTAATGTTTCTCTTTACCCTTGGGTTTCCTTGGGAAAAGGCGTTAGAGGGGAACCTCTTTAATTCATGGTCATTTCCTTCTGGTCTGGTTTATAGGTTTGGTTATTTGCATACAAATATATATCTCTGGAAATATGTAAATACATCTCTTAGAATTTTATTGGACATTGTTAGTCTGTGGAATGGTTTCAATGGTTTCAACCAATATAGCTTTTTAATATCTATGGTTTTGTGGCATTTAATGGAATTTTAACAAGAGGAAGATTCCAGTTCTATAGAGGGTGGATTTTATGAATCTATTAGATTTACAAACACATCGCTGGGATTTCTGGATCCAACTGATAACTAGCAAAGAGTCTCCAAAAATATGTAGAGAGGAAATATTTTTATCCACACAAAAAAGGGGAAGGATTTTTATCACCAATAGTTCTGCTCGGTTTTTTGTACCCAAACCAAGACCCATAGAGATTTTAAAATAGTGATTTTGTGCAAGGAAGATGACTACTCCTCCTCCATAACTTTCTACACTATTCTAAGAGGCCCCATCAAAGAATAGGACTGCTCCTCCTCCACAACTTTCTCCTGGAATATATGGGGCCGAGCCCACTTGGGATTTTTTTGTGGAATTGGTTAAGGAACAATACTACCCTGTTGATAACTATGAAAACCAATACATGAGATGGACAACACTTCGGCAAGAGAAAAGCCAAACAATGTCGAAGTTCACAAATACTTTCTCTACCTTGTGCACCAAGCTGGGTATCAAAGACTCTAAGCAACATCTAGTTTTGAAATATCGTGGGGCTATGCATAGGTACATCCAAACCAAAATGGATTTCCTAAACATCTCATCATTGGGAGATGCATATCGAAATTTTTTCAAAATCGAGCAGAAAATTTAGGCACTAGAACAAATGGGAGTTCAGGTCTTCCAATCAACAACAACCAAAGCATGGTAAAGACGACCCTAACCAACAACCTCCCGAAAGCCAATCCAAGACACATGAAAATAAGGGTACAAGAAAGACAAAGAATGACACTAGGAAGTGGTGCAACTTCCACAAAATCCCTTGACACAACATCAATGAATGTCGCTCGAAACAGTCATTGGTGGCCAAGGTCAAAGAAAAGGAACCGAATCCCAATTCAGAATCTAATTTAGAAAATATTTAAAACATACAGATCATCGACACATACTCCATTTCTGTTATCGCGATCACAACAATTCAACCAGAAGAACCAGTATATCCTGAAGAGGGGGAGTTCCTCTTCCATTCACAGATGTGGGTGAAGGGGACCCCATTTCATTTCATTGTTGATAGCGGGAGCTAGAAGAACCTCATTTCAGATGAGGTCGTCAAATAGTTGGGGTTGTCGACAACACCACACCCGCAACCATACAACATCGGGTGGCTTCACCAAGGACGCGATCTCCATGTCAACCAACAATGTCGTATGTCCTGTGGCATCCAACCCTTCAAGGATGAGGTAGTATGTGATGTTTCCCCTCTTGATGTATGTGATGTTGTTTTGGGCCAACCATATATGTGGAAACATCATGTTGTTTATGAGTCTCAACCCTGTAGTGTCATTATTACTCTAGAGGGTCATCTCTACAGGATACCAGAGGTAGCTCCAACTATTGTTCCACCAAAACAGTGCCACAAGGTAATATCTCATACTGCAAAACTCATCCTCTTCAAAGTCTATTCAAAGGATGCACATAAGGCCAGTAGCCTCAACACCTTCTACCCAGTAGAAGAAGATTACATAAGAGAAAGAAGATATTGTTTCTTCACCTACAATAGTGCCTACACAATACCCTGTCAAGCCCAGAGACAACATGTTGGTGGAACATATTCAACCCCGCTAACAAAAGGTTCATGACAACCTTCCGTAGACCAAGCAGTGCAACTTCTCCAACAAGGCACGAAGCTCACCAAGATTCAGATTTAAAAAATGCTTTCCCCTCTTCTCCGGGAACTCAACACAATGGAGACCATTGCTTCCTAAGGAGTCAAGATTGATCTAGTTGGTTATTGGTGGCCACCCACCTGTTCCAAATTCCAACTAGCTCATCTTCATTGTTTTCAGTTCAACACATTTCTCTGTAATGGGGACATTTCTTTGTAATTGTGGGTTTTTCACTTCCAGGGTTTTCCTGAAGCCCTACACAACATCCAGGTGGATATTGGTGGCCGCCCACCTACTCCAACTGGATTATTTTGGAATTTTTCATGTAAGTACATATTTATGTACTTCCAAGGTCATTTTGGGGCCCTAAACAATGTTTTCTTGTCTTGCCACAATCAAAATATAGACATAGTTAGAGTTTGACAGCATAATGCATAGTTCTCAAAAATACCTTTCCAATGGGCTATTACACGCATAAAATGGGGATCATATGCAAAATTTAATACCCCGGGAAGTTAATATACTAACTTACCCCAACGAGGCCCACACGACTCTCAGTGCTTCATATCCTAGGTTTAGGTTTTTGGATGTCTAGGGTTTTGGAATTCATGTTTATCATAAAACGACCTTTAGAGCCTCATGGTAATGATTTTCTTGCGAATGAGCATATCTGTCACATCTCTTCTCAAAGATAAAGCTGCCACCATTATAGCGAGTCTTGCACTCTGTATTTTTACAATCTCTGTACATTTCTTTCATTAATAGAAATCATTTATTATTGTATTTCTCTGTTTCTGGAAATTATTATGTGTATTTCATTGTAATATCTCTGCTTTCATTTTGTTCCAAAAATAATTCGAATCACATTCTTCCTTAGTGAAACCATATAATCATCTATGGCCAATATATAGAACTCATTGATTTCCATATCCATTGTGTCTTTCATAGTTCTAGGCTCATCAATATTAATAGATAAATCAAATAGACTTTTGAATTCGCATATACTATAACTATACTTGCTTGGTTTTCTTCTTTGCTAGGAGGACCTCTTCAAAGGACAAGGTGGAGTTTCTACTTCCTCTTTTGAACTCTCTCAACTCTCCTCCTCATCAAGTCCATCGTGAAATTTTGGTTCATCTTTCTTAGTTTTGGGTGGTAGTTGAAAATACGTTTCATTGCCTTGTTATCTAACTTCGATCACGTATCCCTAGGGACATGAGCATATGCCTCACATCCAAAAACATGAAGATGCAAAAGTGAGAGAATTTTTCTCATCTAGACCTCTATAGAGATCTTTTCCACAAATGTTGATGTGGGAGACCTATTGTTCAAGTGACATGTAGCAGAAATCGTTTTTTCTTAGAACTTATGCTATAAGACAACTCCACTAAGCATACTCCTATCCCTCTCCATCAATGTCCTATTCATGCATTCTACAACTACATTATGTTGAGGGATATATGGAGTTTTCTTATGTCGTACTATGATATTATCCTTTTCAAACTTTGAAAAAAAAAACTCAACACCATTGTTAGTCCTCGACATCTTAATCTCCTTGCTAGTGCAATTTCCCAAGAAAAAAATAATATAGAAATATTGAATAATACATTGATCTTACACACTACAAAGCAAGATCAATGTATTATTCAATAACTAATAAATGTTACAATACACTTTCAGAGTCTTTGTTCTCTTAATATGTTCTAGAGAAATTTCGACAACATAACGACACCTTCAATAATCTCTCTATTAATACCTCCAACCCAAACACTCAATATATAGGAATAAGAAAACATAAACCATTTATGGTTTTTTTATTCTACATGTTGGAAACCATTATAGTTCTTTTATAATTTTACTAAAAACATTACTTCATGTATGAGATAATTGCCATAACTTTTGGTTGGAAACCTCCAATAGTCTTGACATCTTCTAAAAAAGTTAGGTGCAAGGTGCATAACACACCTTTCCTAAAAAATATAACATATATGAAAAACTGAGTTCTAGTTTGTTGCTTAGTGCTCTAGTCTATTCACGTTATGCAAATTGTTTCATATTAGTGAATTTTGTTAGGTTTAAACTTTGTGTGTGTGTGTGTGTGTGTGTGTGTGTGTGTGTGTGTGTGTGTGTGTGTTTGGTAACTATTTTTTAATTACTAGTGTAGATCCATCTTAAACTGGAATCTATGAAGCACCTAGAGGGATCAAATTTATTAAAGTGTAATTTTGTTTTATTATTTCATTTAATTATTTCATATTTTAAAATAATTCCATCCCTAGATGCTTTATAGTTCCGAGTTTAAGATGGATCTATGTTGGTTGAATATTTTATATGTTGTCATGTACACATGTGCATACATATATATGTGTATAACTTGACAACATCTCCTCATACTAGGTTGTAGAGCATTATTTTGAATATGAAGTATTCAACACACATCAATGTTACTCGCTTATATGACAATATCTATGTCACTCTATGCTCTAAAGTGTCTTTTGATATAATTAAAAAAATTAATATTTTGTTAATAACATAAACAAATATAATATATAAAATTAAAATTTAACATTTTTAATTCTTATATTACAAAATAAGTATTGATTTAAGAATAAGGTTAAACTATATGATTTTAAACTTTTTCTATTTGTCAATATATCATAATTTTTTTGTTGAAATTGAAATTTTAAATTGATGATATTGTTGTTTTAAAGTAGAAGTGGATTCAACACCCTCAAATACCTTTAGTGCAAATGATTTTGCAATTAATATGTATAATTTTGTTCATCCAAAATGATTATTAAGTAAAAAAATTATTTTCCCTTACATTGATTTAAATTGTAAAAAAACTAATCCACAAAATATTTAAATCACTTCCTATTTTAAATACTAAAAAATATTTATAATAAAATAATATTATAAAATTACCCTGCGGTCTTTTTCTTTTCTCCACA
>JASDQU010095974.1:0-14853 GCA_032191745.1 Picea mariana | reverse complement strand
ATTCATGATGGTTCTGGTCGGTATGTCCACATGGTCTAATGCCCATTGGACCATGTCATAATATGGAAGCAATCGTGGCATGGCTTCTACTTTGTGCATTCTGGATTGGATGATGATCTTATACTTGGTGGTTATATCATCTTTTTCATTGTCGCTGGACTCATCGGAATAATCCACCAATTCGGCCTATAGAACATCTGAAATGAATGACCAATTCGGGACCGAGTCGATACTTCGAGGTGAAGTATCATTGACATTGTCTGAGCCTTGTCCCGAAACCTCAACACTGGCTTTGGATGCTTTTCGCGGAGCCATGGATGAAGATTGTGTTTTAGCTCTTCTGCAATAGAAATACATATACAAACAGAAGTCAGCTCATCGATAAAATGTGCTCTGCGTAATGTAGAAATGAATTTTCTATAATGCATAACCGCTCTTATATATATTCGAAAAACTTGGTACCTTTCAGAACAGGTCTGTCAAATCATGTTTTAGAAATAAATTTATCCATAAAAATCTGATCCTTATTCATTGATTTGCCTTATTTCCTCATTAATGTCATAAATTTTGGCGGTTTGAAATGTCAGCTGGCATATGGAAGGAATAAGGCTACATCATAAATCGTGGAAGCATCGAAACACAAGATATGTATTGATTTATCTTAATTAATCTGGTTTTACCAACGTTAATTAGTCTTTCGCCACTCGTTGTATCAGGAAATTTTCTTTAACCTTTTGAACCTCTAACACCCGAGACTGCGACGACCGATTTTGGTTAATAATAACGTAATCGTGATTAAAGGCTCAATTAATTTCATAATTATTATATTCGCCATATCGCGACTCGAAGCTTCGAAAATAAGTTTCCGGGAGGTTTGCATGTCGAGCTGTGAAACCGCGAGATCGTGATAATATGACTTAATAAAAAGGGAAGATAAACTCAGATTTAGTGATTAATTAATTACGTTTATATCCTTATCGTGACTTCACGAGTCGGGGATGAGATGGTGTAACTTTTTAAAAAATAAAATGCCGAGTGGTGAATTTTCGACAGAACTTTTACCATGGTTTAGCTTTTACTTTTTTCCTTCACGCGGGTTACTAAAATAAGGACCTCGTGTTCTCGGCTATCGGGGCTACGACAATAAATTTTTGGATTTGGTGAACATCGAGGTGCGAAAACCCGATGACATTTTAATCATGGTTTAGGAAAACTTTACTCCCATTACTGCCTTGGGTGAAAAATTAAAACGATTTTGCCGCTTCATTGCTCGAGACGTGTGAACTACATGATTTATAGCATCTGACCTATGAGATCCCGAGGTGGAATAAGAAGAGGAAACATTTTTACAAAAGGTAGGACTCTTCTCGAGAGTACAATAATCATCGCTGCTCACGTGATAAATCTTTAGAGATCTTGAAACCACAGAGGGAAAATATGAAAACCATATTTCGATTTTGAGCATTAAGAATGAAATTTGTGACGGGCTAGAAAAACAAAGGCGGTTCCAACATAGGCTCCAACTAGGGATCCCAGTTTCTTGTAAGGCAGGAAGAATAGTAGACCACATGCCAATATTGGGTAAATGGAGTCAATAGCTTCAATCAGGCGAAAAGGTTCCTGAGAACAGGGTATCGAAAGGGGAAAGAGACTTCGTTTTTTACCTTGAAAAGCTTTTTTCAAACTCAGATACTCTTTTAAAACTTAATTGTAGTCCCTTTCATGACTTTCCCTTTTCCGCTACTAATTTAGGTCTACTTTAAGACAATCAAAACAATTCTACGAGACCCAACAGATCTTGCGGCTATCATCTTTCATCAAAAGAAGAAGATTATATGTTTTTAAATTGTGGAGCCCCATCTGAATTTGGGATGTGGATCGGGTTTTAAAAAGCATTGATTACCAGAGTAGAGTGATATTCATGTATAACAGCCTTACATATATCTCAGATATTGCTTCACTGCCAACGAGCCTGTTCAGTACCCCAGTGAAGTTATCTGGCCCCTTTTACTGAATTTCCTTTCACCACTTCGGAATATATTTATGCATTTAAATGCTGAGATGAGGGCAATCATTTATAAATTTCCTTTCATCATCTCTTGGACTAGGTGGGGGCAATCATTTTTGAATTTCCTTTCACCACCTATCTTATAATTTTCTTTTTATAGTACGAAGATGGGGGCAATCATTTTGTATCAGGGTTGATATCTGTGTAATATTTTGCATTATAGGTCTGTCAACTTACTTTGATTACTCGGTGCCAACCTTCCCTTAACCTTCACAACATCTTTGTTCTTAGGGAAAAAGGGAAAATAAATTTTTTAGGGCATTCTATTTGAGCAAGCTTCAATCCTCCGATGTCGTTGAAAAACCTAGGAAAGCTAGGCTCACTTTAAACGTTCCTTCGTTTAGCGGGGGATTGAGTAGTTGTGAAGACCTGCTTTCTTTCCACAATCTGTTTTGAAGCTCACGAGGTTGAAACGAAAAACTCTTATCCCTTCTTATATGAAACAAAAAGATGGGGACTTTTTGAATGGCAAACCCGAAGATAGAAAGGATGCCAGGTAGTGACTTACTGACCAAAAATGCAAAGGTCAAAAATTTAAAACCGACTCTTGTAGATATTTTCGAGGATACTTTACTTTGACTGCCTGCTTTTAAATTAGATGAATCATTTAATTTGTCTTAATTTTTCATAGACTATTAAACCAAGAAATAACTCTGTTATTTATCAATTCAGTTGATGTTTCTATTCGAGTGAGGTTACTTCGGTTTCTTTTAATATTCCTTTAAAACATGTCTTTTAGGAAATATCATCTATACCTTTTCATTTCAATTTCTTTGCAAAATATCAAATTTCTTGGGTATCACCTGTTTAAGATGATTTAATTCTGAGACCAACTTTTAGTTTACTTTTCCTGTTGTTTTTCATGCAGCTGGAAACCTGTAAGAAGAAAATATGAAGATTATTGGGGCTATCCGAAATGTATTGAAAGTTCATGAACGGAAAAAAAAAGAAAATTGAGAGCAATGAAAAATATATATATGTACACAAAATATATAATTTTTTTTTTCTTAATTTGGCAACTGTTATGTCATATAATGCTTCAAATACCGCCCATTGACAGGGGTGTTGAGGACTTCACCATCTATATTTTCCAGTAGGAAATAATTTTTTCCTTCCAAAGCCGAGACCCTGAATGGCCCATACCAGAGGTGGTCAAATTTACCATGTTTTGCTGCTTCTTCCTTTCTTGCATCCCACCTTAACACTAAATCACCTGGGAGGAAATATCTATCCTTTACTTTGTAGTCGAATAATGCCTTCATGTCATCTTGGTACTTCTGCATCTTTTCATCTACTTCGACTCTATGCTGTTGAACCTCAATCAGCTGATTAATTCTCCTGGTGACATGATTGGGTTCTTCATTTGGATCTTTCCATAACTTCATTACTGGTAGCGCTAGGTTTATAGGTAGGAAAACATCTATCCCATAGACCATATGAAAAGGTGAAATGTCGATAGACCTTTTTGTGCTTATGCGGTTTTCCCAAAATGCGTATTTTAAGTGCACATGCCAAGACCTTTTGTTTTCATCCAATACCTTCTTTATTATATTTACCAGGCTCTTGTTAGATGTAATATGCTGTGGAATGACCAAGAACAATGTTATACTTTTGACAGAAGTTGATCATAGCCATAGATTTAAAGGCTTGGGCATTGTCTGTAACTATCTTTCGGGGGAAACCGAATCTTGATAAAATATTGTCTTCTAAGAAATCGATTACCACCGAGTTTGTTTCCCTTTTGGTTGGAATGGCTTCCACCCACTTAGTAAAATAATCTTTTGCTGTTAATATCCACTTGTGTTGAGCACTGGAATGGGGATTAATCTCATCTATGAAGTCTAGACCCCATTGTTGAAATGGGGCTTCAGCCTTGACTGGAACTAGAGGCAGTGTCGAGAGCTTTTGTTTACATGCGAATAGTTGACAAGGGTTGCAGGCTCGGACTTTGGCATTGACGTCCGAAAAGAGTTTTGGCCAGTAGTACCCAGCCCTCAGAATATTGTAAGTTGTATCTCTCCATGCGTGATGCCCCCCACAGACTCCCTCATAAAATTCATCTATAACCCGTTGAGTTTCTGATTCAACTAAACAGATTAACAGGAAACCGAGTGGATCTTTCCAATATAGCTGAGTTTCGATGATACAATATTTAACTGCATGGAGTTTTAAAGTCCTGGATTTAGATGATGATAACTCATTTGGGAATTTTAGGGTTAGCAGGTACGACACTATGTCTTTGTACCAGCCTGACGATATGAACTTCTCTTCGATCTTATTTGGATCTGTTTCCTCATTCATCTCGTTTAGGTTCATGTCTTCGTCACCTTCCTGTAGGCAATTGATATCTAGGTCTCTGAAATTCGACTCAACTAAGAGTTTGGCGCGGCCTTTCCCTTTTATCAATTTGGTGGGTTTGACATCCAGATCGAATTCTTGGATTTTGGCGAGCCATCGCCCTCTTTTTCCATCGTTGTTTGGCTATACTAATATATCTTTCACAGAACTAGTAGGCACGTATGCAATTATCTTCGAGTGTAGTACATACATTCTGAATGCCTTTAATGCTTTTACCATGGAGTATGCCTATTTTTCTATTATATCATACTTCAGTTTTGCATCTCTAAGGCTCTTGCTAAAAAAGGCGATTGGTTGTTCGAATCCTTCTTCATTCTTTTGTAGAAGCACTGTGGCGATAGTGTGTTCAGAGGCAAATGAGAAGATAAGAAAATCCTTTAGATAGTCGGGGCTCGCTAACATAGGTGTCTCGCTTATGAATTTCTTAATATGTGCGAACGATGCTTTGGCCTCGGTTGTCCATTTTACTTCGCTGTCCTTCTTCAACATATCTGTGATCAATTTTACAATCTTAGTGAAATTCAAGATAAACCTTCATAAAAAATTTATTCTTCCTAAGAAAGATTGAATCTCTTTTACATTTCTGGGAATATTTATAGTATCTATTGCTTCAATACTCTTAGGATCAATCCTGATTCCATCCCTAGATACGATATGACCCAAAAGCTTACCTTCCCGCATGGTGAAGTGTGATTTCTTTGGGTTTAAAGATAGACCAAACCTGCGGAATTTTTCAAAAGTCTGTTTAAGATGCATCAAGTGTTCTTCGTCAGTTTTAGAGAAAACCGTCAAATCATCGAGGTAAATGAATACGAATTTATCTCTTTCTCCTATGAAAGCGATGTCCATAGTGCGCTGGAATGTGGCCCCTGCATTCATCAAACTAAAAGTCATTTTGTCGTACATGAACGTACCCCATGGTGTGGTGAAAGCAGTTTTTTCCTTGTCTTGTTCATTTATGGCGATTTGATTATAACCAGAGAACCCGTCAATCATAGACATTCAGTTTTCTCCAACTACCTTTTCTAACACATGGTCCATTTTGGGCAGCGGATAGTTTTCCTTGAAAGACAACTTATTTAAGTTTCAGAAATCCACACACAGTCTGATTTCCCCATTCTTTTTCCTGACCGGGACCAGGTTTGCTACCCAGTCTGAGTATCTCAGAGGTACGATTATTTTCGCGTCTAAAAGTTTCTTAACTTCTTTTTCAATCACAGGTAACAAAATGGGGTTAATCTATCTAATTATTTGCCTAAACGGTTTGACCCTAGGCTTCAAAGGTATCTTGTGATCAATTAGGAAAGTTTCATATGTTCTTAACTCATCATAAGTCCAGGCGAAAACATCCTTATGCTGTCTGAGTAGGTCTTTATACTTAATTTTTATTTCGAAAGGGAGGAACTTTGATATTTTTACCACCCTGGATTCTTCTTCAGTTCCTATATCACAGTCCTCCACTTCTTCTAGTTGGGGTTGTAAAGTGGATTTTATAGGTACATCGTTCTGATCAAAAAGTCTTTCTAAAGGAATCAATCCTTTCGAAATATGGTTATTTTTAAGGACCAGCATACCATGATACGCAATTTTTTCTCAGAAGGCTTTAGGATCTTCCCCTTCTTGCATGATCCATATCGGGTCATTTTGACTTTCTTGGTCTGCATGAGTTTAAGAGAATTTACCCACTACTTCAAGAAATTTCTTAATTTGTTCGTCATCCTCAAAGACCTGCCAGTGTTGGATATTGTCTGGTATAGATGGTCTGTGTCTGATTTCAATGTGATACTTCAATTTGAAAGTCATGGGAGGAGAGAAGGTTGAAGCTGCTTTAGCCAATGCATCAACATGTAAATTCTCTACGCGAGGGATAAAGTGGACATTTACGGACAAGAAAAAGTTTTCCATGAGATCCCAGACACAATTTTTGTATGATCTTAATCTGGGATGCTTGGCTTGGTACTGTCAGTTTATTTGTTTGACTATTAACTCTGCATCTTCGTATACCTCTAAGTTATTTATCTTTATCTTCTTGGCAGCCTCTAATACTAAGACCAATGCTTCATATTCACATATGTTATTAGTGTAATCTATATCCCACTGCAACCTGTAGGAAAAAGGAACCACAAAATTTCCTTTGGGAGCCACTGAAAGCACTCCTGCACCCGCCCCTTCACAAGATGAGGCACCATCAAAATACATTTTCTAGACACCGGTGCTACACAGATCCTCTGTCATATAACTTGACTCTTCATGCTCTATATCATTTTCCTCCGAACAACCATCTAAACCATCATCAAAAGATAAGATACAATTTCCTAAATCTTGATCCGCAATGTAAATAGGGAAATTGTTCAGGTTTTGAGGGTCGCTTACTGTATAGGCTAATCTCGTTTCTCTGTACAACCGAGTAAACTGACCACCAAACATAGAAATTATGGCGAACGTCATATCCAATTGAAGAGAACCCCCCAGCTTGGCTCCCCATGACCTAGAAAACAGTAAGCCATACTTAGGGGGAATATCTGCAATAACCACATCTATCAGGATACTCTTAATCGGGACCTGTGCTAGGATAAATACTAAATATTTTATCATCCCCATACACTTAACCCTTCTTGAGCCAAAGGAGTAAATATATCCATAAGGTCTGGTGATTTGGAGACCCAATTTGTCCATAATAATCTTAGGCATAACGTTATGGGAGGCTCCAGAGTCTAACATGTAATTATGTAGCAATTGATCATACACATTCAACGTGATATAAAAGGGAGCAATAGTGTCTTTGGCCCACTCAAAATGGGGACCAAAAGTGATGTTAGGTTTTTCATATTCTAGGTTTAAAACATCAGACTAACTTTCTAGCTCAGAGACACCCATCGCTTTGGTAATCTGCTTCCAATAAACGAGATTTTTTGCTAATTCTACCAAAGGGATTGGTATCTTAATTTTATTTATCTCATTTTCAAAACTGAAAGCTCTGCTCACCTTGTCTATTTCTTTGTTTGAGACTTTCAAATCCTTCCTTTCCAACTTATTCATCTGGACCACTTTATTACTCATGGTCCTGGTTGAAGACGTAATTTTATTAGTTGTTTTGGTTCCTTGTGCTTGGGTCTCAACTTTTTCTTCTTCGGACCCTTGTGTGCTTAACACTTTCACTTTGCTGTTGGGTAATAAGGTCTCTTATGAAGTAGGCTCATAAGCTTGACCTCTTTGGAGGATTTTCTTGGGTTCAGTAGTTGAGGTGGGCTTACTCTTAGATCTTAAGTTATAATTGGGTTGGATCTCAGCCATTATCATATCAGTTTCTTGTTGAGATTCACAAAGGTTAGTATGATCACTTTCGTCACCCTTATTCGACAGTTGTTGAGTGTTTAGAGCTTTTTCATAATCTTCTCGAGTCAGATATGGTTGTGTGCAGTCATCACCGAAGTTCATGACACCATTATCCGAATCTCCAAAGTCTTGAAAATCGTTCGCTCCTATAAAATTTTCGTTCTTTAAGGGAGCTTGTATTTTTTGATCTTCGTTTTTTATTTGTCTTTGGTGGTTCGGGGGGTTGGGTTCCTCTTGAAATCCTTTTTGGGGAAAGAATCAACTTTGGCATGTTCGAGCTCCATTCTGGATATTTTATTTGACAGTTCTTTAATTACTCTGGACATATCTGATACCCTATCATCTATGGATCTATTAGACCCTGACGGACCAACTTGTTCTCTAAAGCGTTTAGTTTTTTAATTTCCTATTTCTAATTTAGCTTTAAGCTTACCAGAAGCCATCATATTAGTCTCTATTTCTACCGCATCGTCCTGCATTCGGTTTAGGGTGGCTCCCCTTCTTTCCCGCAAAAGGAGTGCAAAATCTGGTTCGAAAGCTCCAACGAAAGTTACTTTGGTCGCGGGTTGGGACGGTTTAACCTCGGCTGGGATTTTGTTATAAAGTTTGTTGAATATTTGAATAAATTCCATGACTGTTTCTGAATTCTTTTTTCTTAAAGACCTAAATTCGGTTAAATAGTATAGGTGGTCTTTTCTCTCGCCCCATTGTCTGAGGAAAGCATCTTCCAAAGCGTTATAAGACAAGATAGATGCTGCAGGTAGGCTCTGAAACCAAGTTTGGACTTGGTCTTTGAAGGTTTGGAAAATAATCCTCGAATATACGTCTTCATGTTCGATACCTAGGATATCTGCAAATTGATCGAAGAAATTAATATGTTTAGTGGCGGTCAGATCCCCTTCCCCCGTGAATTTTGGTAAATTTTTTATGTAATTTTTGGGAAGGTCGTGTAGAGGGACGTGCAATACTAAGGGAGCATATATGGCTGCAACTTTCACAAACACTATGGGAGGGGGGGCAGGCCCTTGGCCTCAATCTCCTCCTAGAGGGGCTCCTCCCCCTCCTCCTCTCATAAACCCTCCACCTCCTCCTATAAACCCTCCACCTCCTCCTCCGGCGGCTGCCATCATTATTTGTGGAAATTTGTAAAGGGGGTTTCGGAAAATTAAAAGTGAATCTTTATTTTCTTCGTGAAGAGGAAAATCTGACGAGGAAAGATAAGGAACGCGAGGACTCGGTTCCTCAGACTTGTAAGAGATGAAATCAAGAGAACCGATGGGTGTGGAAACCGAATGTGAACACACTCTTCAGAATTTGGTGAGGTCGAGAAATTTAACTGAAGAAAAGATGGTATGTCAACAGTCGATGAACTTTCAAGAGAGCCCTTTCCTTTGTGTACTAAGGGGATTGTCGGATGAATCTTTCTCCTAACTTCGGAGCAGTTTGGCGTTAAACATTTTGTATCAAAGAGAGGATTGCATGAAGTTGAGGGTTCAGAAGAACTCTTAGTCTTTAGTTGTGGGGTTTTAAGTTTTTGAACTGCAACGGTTGGCTTAAGAGAGCCTCTCACCTTTAGAATCTTCTCAGGATTTGTAACAGGTGTAATCTGCTTACCATCCAGGTTTTGTGTGGTATTCCTTTGACCAAATGCCATTTTATTATTTGTGGAGTCGCCAAGTGAAAGATTGAAAAGCATTAAAAAGGTGTGTACTCTTTGTTCACTATCAAAGGGTAACACTTTCAACTAAACACAAATGTCGTTTTTCCAGGGAAAAAGGTTTTGTAACTTTGCTCCCTGGAAATGGCACTAGAAAGATGTTGTTTTAGAGTCTGTACTTAAGGCTTAGAAGTACAATGTCTAGGAATCTAAAATTGGGTAAAGGGTGGAGAAGAGAGAAACGTCAACCTTCAGCAAAGGAAACTAGGGAATATTTCTATGTTGGCGTTGTCTAACTTCCAACTGTTCCTGGATGGTTATATCCTGTTCAATTGCTACCCATGAACGTTCAAGTTCAACCTGGGTAGTAGTTGTTTTAAGAATAGTATCGAAAAGGTTTAAGGCAATGTGCATTTGATTTGATAATCCGGGTTCAATATTGGGTTGTGTTGGTACAGGGACAGTCATGGAGGAACAGTAAAATAAGAAAAACTTCAGAGAGAAATTAAGTGTTGTCTCAATTTAGTCATATGAAAGAGAATTTATGGTTTTGGAAATAAAACAGGGTGCAAATCAAAGGCTCTTTCCTGTAACTGAGTTATATCTTAATAAAATGTATGAGGTGGGAGAAAAACATTTAGTTGTCTAGGATGTGAGGCTCCTATCAAGGGAGAATCTCACGTATAAACAGGAGAGGAAAACTGTAAGGAAATAACCCGATGTAGCATAAAATATATATAGAATTCTGAAAGTGTTGACTGGTCTTACACCTTCTGATAGTTGGTACAGAGGAAAAACAGTAAACAATTACAGAAAACCAAAATTCATTCGCTATAGTAGTGGTCATACTAAATTATAACGAAGCATTCATCAGTTCTGAATATGAAATGAAATGAAATATGAGATACAAGAAAAAAAACTCATAACACAGTCATGACATAATTGAGAATCTTCATATTTTCTTTTTATTAACTCTCAAAATGTAAAAACTCTGTTACAATCGACACAAAAAGGTCCAACCCTTTTTCTTTCTTTCTATGGTATATTTATATAGTTTTACAATAAGATAGAATATCAATTGTTACAAAAATTTCGGCTATGACAAGGAGGAGATCAATCGCTCCATTTCTTCTTCTCTGTCTTCACTTGGTTCTAGAATTTTGTCCTCGCGTGTGCTTGGTATAGGTGACACATCTTTCAACCAGCTGAGATATTAGCCTCTACGGTTTTGCTTGACAGTTGGCTTCAAAAGAGTAACAGTCTCGGGCTAATTGCGATAGCCTGTCTTCCATCTGTCTGTCTATGATGTCAATAGCGCATAATTGTGTGCTTGGTTTAATCATACATTTGTCTATTTGGACTATGTCCACCATAGTCACTTGTGAGATCTCGGCCGAATCTCTTTCCTCCTTTTCCTTTAAATCAAGAGATATTTTTTCCATGTTCATTTGAATCAATGCCTCAGCATTACCTCCACTATCAATGCCTAACAGATTACCATCTATAGAACTAAAGGCCACTTCCAAGGAATTTGTTACCCTTTTGTCTTGCAGCTTTCTTTTCGAGATGTTGTGCTCCCATTCTTTAAATAGAATGTTTCCTCTGGTCTGCTCTGAAATGGTGAACCTGGGAGTACTTCCCAAATCTCTGTTGTTTGTGGCTATCACAGCCTCTTGGAAGGCGACCCGTGCTGCTTCAGCTTCCCTTTCTCTAGCACTTAAATTATCCAAAACTTGATTAACCAACAAGCAATTGTCCCAAATATCCCCTACCTTGTCGAGTAAATTTCGCTGGGCCGTAGAGACTCTGCTCTGAATCTTCATCGCCTGAGACTATAACATGCCAATATCTATCACTTTGCTTTCGACGATTTCCACCCTAGCCTGCAGCTGTTGGATCAAATCCCTTTGCTGGCTTGCTTGCATCTGACCATCCCAAACCACCAGATGTGCTTGCTCGAGCTTAGTCTTGAGTATCTCTATCTTGTTTTTATCGACCAACTTGGCCTGCTCTATTCCTATGCTCACCTGGTCTTTGGCAGTTTCTGTTGTTGTGGCTAGTCTGGCTTCAAGGGTCTTGATGAGGCGATTTTTTCGTTTAAGATTTTTTTTCAAAAGCTCGAATGAAAATTGATTCGCTGAGGCATATGCTCCTAATGTCCCTGCTATTTCAGTCGTGAATTATTCATTCTTCTTGTCCTTCCCATCAGTTATGACATTGTATTTCTTGGTTGTTGACTCTCCTTCCTGATAGAATTCCCTCTTTACCACTGCCTTTCTCTTCTTATCAAATAAGAACTCATATGCAGGTAGCTCTTCTACCCTTATAGGCCTCAACTCTTCATTGAAGATCCATCCGGTATCAATATTTCCCTGAGTCAACTGCAAGGGAGTAACTGATGTGATAGGTTCTCCGATCTGCTTTGCTGATTTTCCTGGAGTAGCAACCAGACTCTGCTTCTTCGGTGGGTCGAGAGTCTTTATATCAGTTTTCGGAATCTTAGCTTGCTCTCCCTCATCCTGGTGTTTTTCATGATTGGGAGTGACATCCTTAGAGCCTTCGACATCTCTTTGTTTCTCCTCCGCCGTACTCAGACTCTCACCCTGCAACACTGCGAGAAGACAACTGCGTCGATGTTCCTGGAACTTCAGAACATCGGCTCTTTCCTCGGGTGCCAAGGTTTGTATTCTATCTAGAATCTCGGCATAGGACCTTGCACCTCGGAAAATGTCATCCGAGGGTGAATTCTCATGCTCAAATCTCTTGAGCCCGCTACTGGCCAAATGATTGCTCACGACCCTTTGCGGATCGTGCTTCTTGTATTCAATGAGGACCAAATTTAGGTCTTCTAGGGTTGTTGCCTTAGCTTTGACATGGCCGACATCTAATAAAGAATAAGAATTTAAATGAATGGGAAAAGGTGGCCATACCTTCTTTGAGTATCCCTTAAGCTCCTTGCTTATACCACCGATTATTGTTTGCCTACCAACCTCATGACAAGCCAGCTTGTCGGGAATGAACAATGGCAATGCATGTAGGGGAACAAAAGCCCCGAAAACTATAAGATATGAAAATTCAGCTTCTACATACCAGTCGGCTATGCTGCATAGATTTTTCATTATACTGTTTGATATCCTAGGTGGCAGGTGGCCGAAAATAGTGACATGCAGGGGCACCATCACCCAGTTGAAAATTTCATACACGAAATTTGCCGCTTTGTTTTCCCACAATTTCGCATGATAAACGTGGATAGGCTCGTCTTCTGCTGGGGTCCAACTCCATCTCATTAAAGGAAATGGTGTTAAAAAACACATGGTGTCCATAATGTATGCAGACATGAAAATGAAGACACCTTTCCGCTCTCTTTCTATGCCCGATACTCTGTGACCCGACTGGTCAAGCTATCGAACAACATTTTCGCCCAGTCGAAGGAACTGCCTTCAGCGACCTGAAACATTAGAGGAACCCACGAAAGAAAATAATGTGAGGTGTTCTCTCTCCCATATAACCTGCATGTCATCATGGCTACATATTTGTACTGTGGTTCTAAGGAAGCTATTGAATATATGTTGTGGCTAACAGCCCTGAACTTTGCGGCGTGTGAAACCCAATCTCTTATTAAACTGAACATGGTTTTATCATATTGTACGCATTCCTTCTACTTGAACTCGTCTAAGAATTTAGCACCATATGTGTAGTCGGACGTTGTGGGCAGCTTATACATGGCTTGCAGATGTTTCGGCCTAAAAGTCTCGATGGTGACTTTCTGCTCATTCATGATGGTTCTGGTCAGTATGTCCACATGGTCTAATGCCCATCGGACCATGTCATAATATGGAAGCAATCGTGGCCTGGCTGCTACTTTGTGCATTCTGGATTGGATGACGATCTTATACTTGGTGGTTATATCATCTTTTTCATTGTCACTGGAGTCATCGGAATAATCCACCAATTCGGCCTGCAGTACATCTAAAACGAACGACCAATTCGGGATCGAGTCGATACTTCGAGGTGAAGTATCAGCGACATTGTCTGCACCTTGTCCCGAAACCTCAACATTGGCTTTGGATGCTTTTCGCAGAGCCATGGCTGGAGATTGTGTTTTATCTCTTCTGTGATAGAAATACGTATACATACAGAAGTCAGCTCACCGAGAAAATGTGCTCTGCGTAGTGTATAAATGAATTTGCTATAATGCATAACCGTTGTTATATATATTCGAAAAACTTGGTACCTTTCAGAATAGGTCTGTCAAGTCATGTTTTAGAAATAAATTTAGCCATAAAAATCCGATCCTTAATCATTGATTTTCCCTATTTCCTCATTAATGTCATAAATTTTGGTGGTTTGAAATGTTAGCTGGTGTATGGAAGGAATAAGGCTGGTGTATCAATTTTTAATTCACCTCCACCAACAATATGCCCTAAGTAAATAAGTGAAGTCTTTCCAAACACACATTTGGATATCTTCAAAAAAAACTTTTCCTTTCTCAAAACATCCAAAACTTGTTTCACATGTTTAACATGCTCTTCACGAGATTTTCTAAAGATCAAAATGTCATCCAAGTAGACAATAACACAATCATCAATAAAAGTTCTTAAGACATCATTCATAACTCTCATTAAAGTAGCAGGTGCATTGCAAAGTCCAAAAGGCATTACCATCCATTCAAACAAACCTTGATTTGTTTTGAAAGTTGTCTTCCATGCGTCTCCTTTGACAATCCTGATCTGATGATATCTGCTTCTCAAATCTAACTTAGTAAAATATTTAGCATCTTTCAATTGATCAAGCAAATCATCGATTCTAGGAAGAGGATAACGATTCTTTACCATAATCTTGTTCAAAGACCTGAAATAAACACACATATGCCATGTACCATCCTTCTTTGGCACTAACACAATTGGAGATCCACATGGCGATGAGCTTGGTACAATGACCCCTTTGTCGAGCAACTCTTGGATTTGTTTTTTAATTTCATCATTCTCCATGACCAACATCCTGTACATACCAATGTTTGGAAGAGGACAATCTTGCTGCAATTGAATTTTATGTTGGATACCCCTTTTTGGAGGTAATCCCTTTAGTTCCTTAAACATTTGATTATATTGATTAACAACCTCATATAGATCAGATTTCAACTTTGCATCACAACCTTGGAAAAATTCGTTTTCAAAATCATCTTTGGGTTTAATCATTAAGAGAACAAAATTCTTGCTAGCATTGACTAATCTCTTCATTTGTCCCACATTTACAAGTGATAAATTCATCTTCTTTGTATGGGCTCAAACAATGTACTCAACTCCATTCTTAAACAAGTGATACTTATTCTCATGATGATGAAAAATAGCTTTCCTATCATATAAATATGGGCTCCCCAACACAATACCATAGATATCCAAAGGAATAACATCAAGCTCTACCTCATCAATAA
>JASDQU010095973.1:21792-33578 GCA_032191745.1 Picea mariana | reverse complement strand
ATTGTGGATGTGTATTTCTCAGTGATCTTGTGCTTATTATGCTCTTATCTTTATGAAATGCAAAGAACTATAATAATAGCATAAACATTAACAACTAGAAGTCATTTAGACAAAAACATTGTCCCTCAAACAACAACCACATCAAATGACAATCCTCAGATCACCATTGAACCAGTAACTCCAAACCCCCTAGGGGGCGACATACAAGAAATTGTTCGTCAATCCCTCATAAGAATGCACAGTGCCTTGGCCCATATCAGACAACCAGGTCGGCCTTTGAACCAACCATTAGAATTTTCTGATATCAGAGAGAAACTTGAAGGTATTGATCTTACCTTAAACCCTACAGATCCAAATCATATCCTCACTCCTGCAACAGGAGGATCTGGTATTCCACCATCACTGCCCCCTTCATCTCCTTCTTCTTCTGGAGAAGAATCATCAGATGAAGGCAATTCTTCATCCCGGCCTTTGACACCCCCCACACCTATGGAAAATCCAAACAATCCTGCCAGACCTTGGATCGACCAAGATGCAGTGGCCATACCTGGTCCCCAGCATCCTTTGCCTAAACATCCAGAGAAATGGCTCCCTAAATTTGACCCAGACTCCAAGCAAATCGTTGAATATCACATCAAAAAGTTTATGCTAGCCATTAGGCTCCGTAGTGTTGAGCACGAAGACGTAGTGTGCAGATTGTTTCCCTACACCTTTGAAGGCAATGCCTCTACCTGGTACTTTGCCCAGCAGCCCCACACCATCATGTCATGGGATAAATTTGAATCATGTTTCCTTGAGAAGTTCGGAGACGAAAAGTCTCCTGAATTTCTAGTCATGGAGCTTTCTAGTTTAAAAATGAACCCCAAAGAAAAGATAAAAGACTGTAATCAAAGGTTCCTGACACTAAAGAACTGAATCCCCACAGATTTGATGCCTGCCGAAAATCTTGTTGTCGCATACTACACGAAAGCCTTACATACAAGCATAGCCATTTGGGTAAAGAGGTCCAAGAAAGCCACATTGTTAGAATCCTTCGAAGAGGTGAGTCAAATCGAGAAAGATATTCTTAGCTTAAAAGACAATACCTGTAACGAGATAGAGACTAGTTCATCCTCCAAGAAGAAAATCGAAATTCTTCCTAGACCTCCCCAAAACAAAGCTCAACCAGAGAGTTCAGATCTAGAAAACTTACAGAAAGTCATTCAGAAGTTATCAAATCAAGTTATAGATTTGAAAAGGTCGGCTAAAGAAGCTTCTTCGAGCAAAGGGTCTTACAAACCCCCTTTTAGGAAGCCTTTTCCCACAAACCGACCTAACTCAAATTCTGAAGGCCTAAATCTAGAAAGCTTGCAATTTGCTATTCAAACGATCCTAGAAGCACATGATAATTTGATTCCTCCCGAGATTCTTGAAGAAGTAGTTGAACAAGAGATAGTAGAAGAAGATGAATGCTCCCCAAACATTTTCGAACATTTTTCCGATAGCATTTTCCAAGCTAATTTCGAAACAGTGCATCCTTACAATACCAGGAGCAAGACAACAAATAAGTCTTTGTCTGAAATTGCAACTACTGTGCCTCCAAAACAGTCTAAATCAATTGAGACTAACCAGAATTCAACAAACCCAAGTTTAGATTATGATTTGATTGAGGATCTAAAAAAACTTAGGGCTAACATTTCTATTTACAAATGATTAAAATTCCCTTTTCTTTTGCAAAAGATGATGCAGAATATTGCGGAAAATAGGATAAACAACAATCCGAACAGAAACAAAGTTGTTGAAAACAACCCCAAAACTCCTCAAAAGGCCTCCACCAAAATGACATCTGAACCTCATGATAAAAGAGACCTTACTGTAAAAAGTGTAACAAATGTAGATAAACTAGTTTCAGGGGCTGCGATTAAAAAACAACAAACTTCTACTATTAATACTCCCAGAATTGTCCCTCCCTTTTTGTTGACTTTTGAAATTTTCAATAGGAATGTACATAATTGTATGGTAGATTCAGGTGCATCATCTAACGTAATTCCTTGGTCTGTCTATCAAAAAATTAATGCCGAAGTTCAACCGTCCAGCTTGAAAATTATCTAGCTTGATCGAACTAGTGTTAAAGTGATAGGCGAATTAAAAAATGTGTTTATCAGATTATCATCTAATCCTAAAGTCCATCAAGTGATTGATATCATTGTTGTAGTTATCCTAGAAGTATATGGTTTGTTTTTAAGTAGAGATTTGTTAGAACAATTACATGGCTATTTTGCAACAGATTGGTATCACTTGTGGCTACCCGAGAACGGAAAGCCTAACAGAATCAAGGTAAATTGTGAACGTTATCTTAAGTTCACGGTAACTGATTTAAATGATCCCAATGAATCATTCACTGCTTCTACCAATTCACCTGATTTACAGGGGGTGGACACTTTTTTCGGCAATTTCATGGCCGAAACTTCTACCATCACTGACCCGGAACAACAATCTGAAATTATGACATGCACACAGTCAACAACCTTCTCTCAGTGGTCACATGCACCTGACAAAAATCAAATATGGTCTCTTTACTTCGATGGGTCAAAATCTAAGGAAGGAGCTGGTGTTGGGTGCATGCTCATTGATCCAACAAGTAACAAGACTTTGATTGCTAGCTGGTTAGAATTCGAATGTACAAACAACACGGCCGAATATGAGGCACTCCTGCAAGGTCTCAGAAAAGCACTAGATTTAAACATTCAGAATTTGATTGTTTTTGGTGATTTAGAAATAGTGGTTAGACAGGTAAAAAATTCTATCCACTATTTATCTCCGCACCTAAAAAGCTATCAGACTGAGGTATGGAATTTGATGAACAATTTTTCTGTGTTTAACATAAATTCTATTCCTAGATTGAATAATTCTGAAGCTGATTTGTTAGCTAACGTCGCTTCAAAACTTTTTCCTACAGAAGGCCTATCTCCGAATGCATTTTCCGTCGAATTGTTGTTCAGACCGTCCGTCCCAGACAACATCACAAATTGGAGAGTCTTCGATGATGATTAACAGATCATTAGTTTTCTGCATATGGAAGAAACTTTCCACGACGCAGTGATTGACGAAGGTACCCATGACGAAAACCTTCACGACTTTACAGTAATACCAGATCCGAGATTCCCAGAATCTGCATTAGACATGGTAAACTCTATCCTGAAATCTGTGATTAGGTTAGAAAAATTTTATGATCTTCACGATAAGTTCAGAAAATCAGTGAATTGTAAAACGAATAGTTCTTCCTTGACACATGAAAAAGTAAATTTGGGAACTAAAGACAACCCACAGTGCATCAATTTTGGGTTGGGGTGTTCTGAGCAAGAAAATGTAACATTTATTAAGTTGTTTAAGGAATTCAAAGATGTTTTTGCCTGGACATATGATGACCTAAAAACCTTTGATCCTAACATCATACAACACATTATTCCCATGAAACCCCAGACCCAACCTTTTCAACAAAAGTTAAGGAAGATGAACCCAAAACTCGAACCAGCAATCAAGAAGGAATTAAACAAACTCTTGAACGCTAAAATAATCTTCTCAGTAATGCACACACAATGGGTCTCTAATCTTGTCTCTGTCAGAAAGAAGAGTGGTGAAATCCGACTATGTGTCGATTTCCGAAATCTTAACCGAGTGTCTGATAAAGACAACTAACCTGTCCCTCCCATGGAGCAAATCCTTCAACAAGTATTTGGCTCTGAAATATTATCCTTGTTGGATGGTTTTTCAGAGTATAACCAAGTCCTTATGTCTCCCCCAAACCAGCTCAAAACTACTTTCCATACCCCATGGGGAACCTACGCTTATAAAAAGATGCCCTTTGGGCTCATAAATGTCGGTGCCACTTTTCAGAGAGCGATGGATATCACTTTCTACGGCTTAATCAATCAATCTATAGTAGTTTACCTAGATGACGTCACTGTCTTCTAAAAAATTAAAGGAGATCATCTAGCTCATTTAAGATCTGTTCTATAGTGATGTCGTAAGTACGACATTTCTTTAAATCCTTAAAAATCTGTCTTCGCAATAGAACAAGGTAAGATCCTCGAATTCATTGTATCAAATGAAGGGATAATTATCGACCCTGAAAGGACCCAAGTCATTTCGAAACTCCCCCCTCCCTCATCAAAAAAGTCTATGCAATCTTTCTTAGGACAAATAAACTTTGTTAGGAGATTCGTCCCCAGCTTTTCAGAAATGGTGAGACCATTACAAAAATTAATAAAAAAGGATGTACAGTACCATTGGGGACCTTTAGAAAGTCAGGCTTTTGATTCATTAAAAAAGGCCATAATAGACGCTCCTTCTCTAATGAGCCCTAATTTTTCGCAAGACTTCACCCTCTACATGTTTGACTCTGACCGATCTTATGCTTCTGTCCTAACTCAAATGAATGCTGAAAACAACGAAGTCCCAATTGTCTTTATGAGCTCAGCCTTCAAGGGAGCAGAACTTAATTACCCAACAGTAGATCAACAAGCTTATGATGTTTTTAAAGAATTAAAACACTTTCAATCTTATCTGTTGAAATCTAGGACGAAAATCATTGTCCCTTACCCGGCTATCAGAAATTTGTTAGTACAGAAAGAACTAGGCGAAAAAAGGGAAAACTGGGTCACATCCTTACAAGAACATGACATAGAAATCACCCCAGCACAAATTGTTAGAGGCCAAGGTTTATGCAAGTTGGTCGTCGATTCAGCTATAAGACATCAAAATGAAATTGATATGTTAAATCCAGATCAACACCATCAAAATCAAATCTCCTGTGAACAAAACCTTGTTAGTTCCTGGTACAATGACATCAAATTTTGTCTTATACACAGATCAGCTCCCCGTCACCTTGATCCGAAAAAAAGGAGAGCACTAAGATTAAAATATGCTTCTTTTCATATGATTAATGGTATTTTGTTTCGCCAAAATTTTGATGGAATACTTATGCGCTGTCTTGAAAAAGATGAAGCAGAAAAAGTCTTATTGGAGTTACATGCAGGGGAAGCTGGTGGGCATTTCGGTGGAGACACCACCACCCACAAAGTATTAAGAGTAGGCTATTACTGGCCTACCCTTTTCAAAGACTCTCATGCCTTATGCCGCAAGTGTGTCATTTGTCAAAAGGCATCTGGACGAATACAAAAACCAACATTCCCTTTGCAACCAGTTTCGGTAGACTCCCCTTTTTAGCAGTGGGGCCTGGATATTATAGGCCCAATCAGTCTAGCATCCTCGCAACAACATAAATACATCATAACAACCACATATTATTTCACCAGGTGGTCTGAGGCTGCCCCATTAAAATATGTAAATACCAGCCAGGTAATATCCTTCCTGAATTCAAATATTATCACTCGTTTCGGTATCCCTGAACGCCTGGTATTTGACAATGCTTCCTATTTTTCATCTCTTGAAATGAGAAATTTCGCTCTGGAAAAAGAAATAAAATTAAAGTACTCCGCCAGCTTTTACCCCCAAGGCAATGGTTTAGCAGAATCAAATAATAGAAACCTGATCAAAATTATCAAGAGAACGGTCTCCGAAAACCATAAAAATTGGCATAACGCATTGTTGAACGGAATCTGGGTTGACAAAGTAACTCCTAAAACTGTTGTGGGTAATTCACCTTTCTTTCTCGTTTACGGTAGGGAAGCAATTCTTCCACCGCATGTCCTTTTTCCATCTCTGCAGTTATCATAGAAGGTACAGGAAGAAGACTACCCCCCCTTGGAGAGTCGAATTAACACTTTGTTAAATTTAGAGGAAGTAAGGTCTCAAGCAAAACGAAAATTGGATCAACATCAACTCATTGTTAAAAACTTGTTTGATTCCAATTCTGCCTCTGACAGAAATTTTGAGGTAGGCGACCTTGTCCTTAAGTGGGACAAACCTCATGAGGGAAAATGAGAGCATACTAAGTTTCAAAACTTGTGGTTGTGACCATTTTTAATTGCTGAGAAACTGGGTCCCAGTTCTTTTCACCTGCAAAATTTAGAGGGACAGCCAGACACCTTTCCGGTGAATGGCCAACCTCTCAAAAAGTACTACACCTGATGACGCTCCCATACNGTTGTTTGTTTTTCCTTTTTGGTTTGTTTTGGTTCTCATTTCTACTTATCGGTCTTTCTTTTGAAACACACATGCCTGTACCACGGGCTAGCTCAGACAAAGAAAATAAAAATAAAAATTCCCCTCGAAAATGACTGTTGAAAGTTGTCAAAACATCAATTGTTGTATTTCTCTAAAATTGTAGCCTTATTGAAGATTATTTTTTGCTTGAAAAAAGTTTTCCTGGTTTCAATCTGCAATTGAAAGTATTCACGACCATCTATAAAAATCCTTTTTACGTTGTCCCTGTTCTTTAAGAGAACAACTCAATGATGTCTCCCTGTTCTTGAAAGTTGGTTTTATTAATAAACTATTTCTAGATCTTGATGAAGGATAGCTCGAAATATTTTCAAGGTCTGTGACATATCAAGATGTGTTAAAAAACTAGAATTTTCAGTGTCACCCCGCTCTATTGAATATCTTTAAAAAACTATAATATAAACTTTCAAAGAGCTATGGGAAGTTCTTGTAAACCCGCCGGGACACTGAACAGGTCTGCTGGCAGCGGGTAAATGCATGCATGATGCCAAGATAACTTCGTTGGGGTACTGAACAGGCCCGCTGGCAGCGAAGCAATGTTAGGTAAAAGAAAATTCTCAGATATGGATTATGTTTTGGCCTTAAAAGTCCTTCATTATGATCCGAAAATTCTTGACAGGATATAGATATCAGAGTGGGTTAATTGACATACCTGTCGAGGCTATGGACGCCTGCTGGCAGCAGTGGCCCTGTCAACAGTATTGAAGATTTTAACTTAACATCGTGGCTCTCTTTTTCCAAGATTGTCATCAATTTTCGTTTCTTTAAAAATAAAAGTTGTCTGAAATCACACTGCGCTATGATTATTTGAGATGTTCAAACAACTTTTTGGTTGTTCTCGATTCGAAGTTTTTCAGATTATTCTAACCTGAACTCGTTCATGTGACAGAGATAACTGCTTCTCCCAACATGTCGCCATTGTTGGCAGCGATTATATAACTATTATTTTTATAGGCTGCCTACACAGGCTCTATGAAATTTTATTACTCTTCATGAGCTTTTCCCTAAACGACAGTTGTAAATCGTCGCATTTTACTTATCATCTATTCATGCTTCATTTTCATGACTAAAAGCATGAAAAATTGCAACTATCGTTACCATTTTGTTTTAAATTTTCATTGAAGGAAAATGGTTTATTTAATATGGAACTCGATTCTTCGCCAGGAAGGTATCACCCAGTTGTGTTTTTCACCCTGTCAACTCATAAGCATGTCCAAGAGATTGATAGTCATAACAAACAAAAGACCCCACCATTTGATATTGTTTGTATTGGTTTTGGTTTTCTCTTTGATCACATTTCATTCACAAAACTTTTGATTATTCATTTGCCCAACTTTGTAATCAAAATATGATGCGTGCACTTATGCTTTCTGAGTACTTTGGTCCTAGCCTATACTCAATACCTAGGTGACATACAATGTACAGGATTTCCATTACTCCTTAGCATGGTCTTGGGTTTCACAAAACTCTTCACATGCGTTTTGATTAAACATCCTGCCCATCGTTTGAATCATTACAGCATGTATTGTTAAATCTCGGGAATATGGCTCTGTTTCATTTTTGCAAACCCTACTTGTGTGCTGTGTGTTAATTACCTGTCCATTCAGTATGGCTCCAGTGGTAAGGGTCGAACCAAACGGCATCCAAACCCTATTCTCATATGATAAAGCTTGGGAAGATTTGGAAAGGAATGGTTGGCTTATTTTCATCAAAAATTTTCAGGGTTTTAATCTTCAGGTCGCCCAAGAGTTTTCCTTAACCTTTGATGGTTGTAGGGAAAAAATCGGTGATGTGAAATTGGAAGTAACCGAAGAGTTCCTAATTCAAGCCACGGGATTGCCAGCGGTTGGTCAGAAATGGTTCAAAAATGCGAAAGTGGAGGAAGTCCCTTGGACTTTACTGTTTACCTCACGAAAAATAACTAGCTGTGATAGAGGAATGCCAATTTCATTCTTGAAAACTAGGTGGCATGATTTACTTGTTGTAGTGAAGCAATTCATCACATGTGAGGGACGATTTAGACTTGTTTTCTATATCATTTACGCCTGCTTATGAGTTTTATTGGTTTTCTGTTGAATATGCCTTATTACCTACTCAGAAGTCTATATAAAATAGGGAAAAGATTTAGGAAATAGAGGTCAGATTCAAGTTTGTTTCATCATGGCCTGATTAAAATCATCCTCATGCATCAGTTAGAGTCACAAAATGACTATTGGGATTCGTTCATTACGCGAAATGGTTTTGGTAACCCTGAGTTGGGAGAAGTAGATAAGCCAGTCATTGAGGAAACCCTTGTGAACCTAATGGCCTCTATTCTACCTCTCCAGGCTTGTGATTTTCCCCCTAATAGCGAACCCTCGAGCTACCCTAAGGTCATTCAACATGACATTCGACCAGTTACACATCCAAAGGATTGTATTAAAATTGGGAAGAAACCTACAGGAAATAAGTTAAAAGGTAGTGTTGATGTCAATTTCAAAAACAAAAGAGTTGGTCGGTTAATTTATCGAAGTCATCGAAATAAAACAAACCCCCGTTCAGACATGATCAGCATGATTGAAGTGAGTGAAAGCTCAGATTCAAAAATTAACAAATTCCTTGCTGAAGAAGACCCTGTGTCATTCGGGCTATACCCTGACCGACCCTATAACTATGTCGATAATTTACCTCCTTGTTTGAAAGATAACCCAGAATTCCCTGGTATCCAGCTCTGCAATAAATCTGCTATCCATTTGGATGGTTCTCCAAACCGTAATCTTGTTCATTCTAATGAAAACGCCTCACAGTCACAATGTGAGGTATGCCTATCCTGGATCGACATATACTATATTGATGTACCACTTCTACAGTCGCGAGTCAAGTCTTTAAGAGACCAAGTTGATATGTTAACAAACGAAAACAACAGACTTGAATCCATCATCCAAGGGAAGGAGAAGCATTTGAAAACTACAAGTCATGTGATTTTCAAAAACGTAGAGGCAGCTACAGCGATCGTTAACTCCAAAGTTTCTCGATACATTTTGGTTTTATGATTAGAGGTATGATTTTGTTAGCATGATTATTGTCATTCTTAAAGTAGGATATTTGGTTTGATTGAATAAACTATTTTTATTATTAAGATTAGCATGTTTTATTTATTCAATAAAATGAGATTGAATTTTCTACTATAACTAGCTACAGAATCGCAAGATTCTATAGCCAGTTAAGAAAATTCGAATTGTTTAATTTGATGACAGAAAACATATCTGAGATCTTCCTATTTTCTTTTGTTTTCAGGATAATTAAGGAGCCCATGATTTCAAAGATGATATGAGGCACTTTTGAGATCTCCTAGCCGTATCTATTATCTATTTTGAATAAACAGAATTAGACTGTTGGTAGTTTTTTGATATCTAGTGAAATCAGGGAGGTTGCATCCCCCTTTATTTTTAAAATCAATTTGATCTTATGAACAGGAAACGGTTATGTTTCCTGAAACCTATATAAACATATTATTTTGTAAACATTGCATCATCTCGGCCTAGGGCAAGAGTATGGGCATTTTATCACAGACTTGAATGGAATATAATGCACGTTACAACTTTAGCTTTTCTGTATGATATTTTCATTCAAGTTATGTTTATTTCGATTTGATAATAGACTGTGATTGCTTTTGTCGTCATGGTTTATTGCAATTTGATATGATTCAATTTATATATGCTGACCATATCTCGTGTTTCAAATATAACACACAGTGATCATCTATACAATTTAAATTAAGAGATTTATCTCTAATTTTAGTTGAATGTTTATATGCAAGTTCTTACAAGAAGAATTATCTCATCGTAGCTACTTGCAAATCATAAGATTACTGTGACTATATCTATTATATGTTCTATTATTATAATTCAATCTCCAACATTATTGTTTCGCATTTATTCGGAGCAATCTCAAGATCTGTTGTAGGTTCACTTCTCATATAAAGGTGGCTGGATATTCAATATTGAACAGACATTGGATGCAATAACAAGTTAGCCTGTTATTTGATTTCATTAGGTTGCTGAATATAGAAGTTTTCTATATATAGAACATTTTCTACTATCTATTATTTTATGTTCAATTAGGCAGTTTAATATTTGATTTCATGAGTGTATACATCTAAGAAAACAAACTGAAAAAATTAGATAGTATTTTCACTTTTTTTATTATTGTTGCTAAAGGAACTAATTTACATTTGATTTTTACGAGTTTAGATTAAAACTCATGTTTTGTACATATTGCATATAGAATTATTAAACATATATTATTTAAATAAATTGTACATATATATATTTAAATGTACATATAGATTTTAGTGATTGTTATTTATTAAGTATTGTATTTTCTTTAGTTATTTTTCTCTTTCTTTAGAACTTAGATTGGCCAACGGAGCTGCTAAACCCGTCAGAGTGAATTAATCCAAACAACTTGGGTTAATTAGACAACCCCGAACTGGATTCACTCCTCCAGTTGACGAGCAGTCAGTTTCGCCCATGAACACGTGTACAATTTTGGGGTTCTCCTCCTAGAGGCTATCACTGGACGAGAACCAGTTGACTATGGTAGATCTGCAGGAGAGGTACGTCTATATTACATTATAACTGTATGCATTTTCTAGGTATATCCAAGAGGCTAAAAATGGAGATACACTCATAAAATTCACATTGGAATAATTACATGGGCTCATGCTGCAGGTGAACCTTGTTGATTGGTTAAAGATGATGGTAGGGAATAGACGCTATGAAGAAGTTCTAGATCCAAATCTGGAAGTAAAACCATCTAACGAGCTCTCAAGAAGGCACTTTTGGTGGCACTAAGATGTGTTGATCCGAATGCAGAAAAGAGGCCAAAGATGGGCCAGGTTGTGCACATGCATGCAGCAGATGAATTTCCATTGCGCGAGGTAGTTTGTCCCACTCCTCCCCCAATGCCCTTATATCTATTTACTCGACAATTCATTGGTTTAGCATAGATTCCTACAGGCTTGTATTATATTACAGTAAAATAGAACTCAATGTTAAATTCATTTAATTACAGAATCGAAGAAACAGAGCATACCGGGCTAGACAAATGGAAGCTGGGACTCAAAATAGAACAACTTACCGATTTCCAAAAGGCATCCCTGCTTCCAGAGCCAGAGGGTCAAAAGCACAACAATGATGTGTGGATGAGATAGATGATTGACGTCCAAACAAAAATGGTCAGAAGATATAAATGATTCCAGGCATGGTATCGTGCTTGGTTTCCAGGATTTTATATTTTCAATTGAATTTTGTTAAAATATTTAGAACTCTTCAAGAATCAAGATGATTGATAGCTATTAGCTAATGTTCCTTGCATTCTTATACCTATCACATGAGAACTAGCCACTGGTTAGCTTATAGAATACTATAAGGTACAATGATCTTTCTATCCAAATTTAACGGTTTATTGGTCTAAAGAAAGCCCACGAGAAAGCATATGGTCAACTATTCCAAATGTTGGGACCAAACAAAGATTTGTGTGACACAAAGGGAAAAAGACGGGCAAGCCTTCAAGATTTCTATGATCTAGGTAAAAAGCCAGTGGGACTTGCAGATTAAGCAGGCCTTTGTGCTTACAGT
>JASDQU010095973.1:0-20609 GCA_032191745.1 Picea mariana | reverse complement strand
GCTATGAAGTTGAAGTTATATTTATATCAATGTTCAAATGTGTTGAATTCTTGTAGTCTATTCAGTTATTGTAAAGGGCATAATGGGATGGATCCCTTTAAGTCATCTAATAGTGATTTCATGTTTTTTTAACAAAAATGAATGCTTTTGTTTTGAAAGTGGATTGTGATCAAACCATCTAGTAGAGAAATACAAAATTTATAATGTAAGATTGTCTTAAGGACTTCAAAGTTCTTCAAAATTTCAATAGAATTGCTTCTTGTTTGCACTATTTTTGGAACTGTAGCAATAGAGCTAGCTACCTTGGCTTGTATATAGCCTTAAATATTGTTCTACTAGATAACTATCTTGTAGAGCACCACAAATTTCAAAGATTATTGGGTCTTTTTATCTCTTAGACACTCTCGAAAGAAAAAACCCAACCTTTAGTGCGAGGGAAAGCCTAAGGAAACTATTAAGTGGGTCACTAGCTGACACCTATATGACCTACTCTTCCTTTGGGCTTGGAATGACTATTAGGTCTTGATACTGATATTGTATTTTTTTTTAAATACCTACACAAATGTGGCAATTGCAACGTATTTCACTCTCTTCCCATCGCTATTGCCACATCCAAGACGTCTCTCTTTCCACCTCCAAGATTGTCGCTCCCATAGCAACCACATCACAACTAGTAACTCCAGGCAGTCACTCTTGCCACCTGATGGACGTCGTTCTTGCCACATCCAAGAGTGTCGCTCCCATAGCAACCACATCGGAGCTAATACCTCGTCCTGTTGGTATTGCCACCTTCAAAACATCTCTCTTGCCACCTCTGAAACGTTGCTCTTGCCACCTTTAAAACGTCTCTCTTTCCACCTTAAGAACATATCTTTTGCCACCTCTAGAATGTCTCTCTTGCCACCTCTATAACATCAATCTTGCCACCTTTGAAACATCGCTCTTGCCACGTCTGAAATGTCAATCTTGCCACGTATGAAACGTCCCTCTTGCCACGTTTACTACGTCGGTATTGCCACATCTGAAATGTCCCTTTTGCCACATCTACAATGTTGGTATTGCCACGACCTAGACGTCGGTCTTACGAAGTCAATATGGGGTTGGACAATCCAATTTATGATGGCATGTGGCGTCATATAACGTCGCAATATAGACGAAAAATATGTCGTCAGAAAAGCGACGTCCTGTGAAATGACGTTTGAGGGGGTCCAATGTTTGTCGTTCTTTCGACAATAGAAAGTGGCAATTATGGCGAACGTGCTGTTGGAATTTGACCCAAATGCACTAGTGGCTTTACCTTTCAAGATTTGTAGTTGGTGTAAATTCCTCGGTGGGGGAATTTCCATGATAGATTGGACCTCAAGGGGGTCCACCATGATGTCATGTTGGGAAACAATGAACTCAAGGAGGCATCCGATAGTGACGCAAAATACACACTTGAGGGGGTTCAAGTGGATATTTTACTGGCGACGTCGTTGGAAAATGATGCATAAGTTGTCTAAATGTTGAGTGCATTTTTTGGATCGAGCAGTGAGGTCGCCCAAATAAGAAAGGATTATACGAGCAATATCACGAAAAACATAAGTCATGCTCTGTTGGAACATAGCAACTACATTATTGAGTCCAAAAGGCATGACGCGATAAGAAAAAGTACCCCAAGGGTAGTAAAAGAGGTTTTATACTGATCTGTTGGATGGATTTGGATTCGATTGTAGCCCGAGAACCCATCCATAAAGGACAATGCCTCATGGTTGGCATAGTCATCGATGATTTGGTCGATGAAGGGGGTTGGGAATTTTTTTTTGGGACAAGAGTGATTGAGATTGCGAAATTCTGTGCAAACACGAATAATGCCTTTTTTTTGGTTAACAGGGATGGGGTTGGAGACCCATGAAGTGTACGCGATGGGGTAAATGAATCCAACAACACGTAACTTGTCAATTTCATCTTTGATAGCCATGGATTTGGATGGGTGAAGGGGTCGCTTCTTTTTATGAACTGGGGTGACATCTGGCCAAGCGTCGATGCGATGTTCGACTATAGATGGATCAAGGCTCGGAATCTCCATATATGACCAGGAAAAAATATCTTGGTATTCCTGAAAGAGAAATTTGCAAGAAATGATTTCTTCAGGGGAGCATGCGACGCCAATGGTGATTTCCTCTTTGATTCTTGGTTTAATGGAAATGTCAATTTTGACAGTGGGGGAGATGTTGGCCATGTTTCCTTCTTTGAAAGAATCTGGGACAGGGATAGGGTTATTGAACCGGTATATATGCATCGAAGGAATAAAATCCTTCGTTTCGATTGCGCATATGGAGGCTCAGGTAGGAGGATGAAAGGCCTCCTGTGAAATAAAAAGTTTTCGATGATGGAGTGCATTCCATGGGTAATCGAGGGTAGTGATTTCCTCTAGGGTATCTTCGTCATAGTGAAATATGTGAGAATACAGTGGATCTTGGGAGGTGACCCGGGGAACTGTCATAGTGTGGTTGTCCTCCAGGGGTGAGGACATAGATGGGATATTGTGTATAGGGTGTGAGGGACCACTGGAAATAAAGTGAATGTATCGATACTGTGGAGAGTGTCTCATTCAGGTAGGTACTGACGATGAAATATATCGAATATCAGTGAGATGATCCCTAGTAGGGGTTGGCTGAGAAGGATCTAGATGAGAGGTTCAGCGTAATGTGGCTTACGTTTGGAGAAATTGAGGTAGAGTTGGGAAATGATGAGTGTAGTGGCCATAGTATAAACAAATGGTGCAAGTGAATTTGGCTCGTAAACCCTTATTGTGTGTAGTGGAGGACTCTGGATTAGCCATGGGAATACTTGGTGGAGTAGCAATCAATGTGGTTTCTCATGGGAGATGAATCGGATTGTGTAACTCAGTAAGAGTAGGACATATATTAGTGGGGTGTCCTTCTCTTTCACATAGTGCAAAAGGAGGTTGAACTTGGGGAGGAGGTGATGTTGTGGGATCTTTCTTCTTTCATCTGCCCCTAGCAGTGGCATAGGAGTCAATTGTTGGGGGTTAGGGTGGTGCGACAGGAACCTGTACTGGGATCTGCATGGGGATTCCCTATGTATGAGGAGGGAGAGATAACTGAGAAACCATCACAGGTGGATGAAGATACCATGCAGGGATGGTGAGCACCATGTTAGGAAGGGTAAGGGTTGTAGCTACCTGGAATGATTACACTCTAGGCGGGGGGTAGAAGAAAGGAATTTGGGTAATGGCTTGGGGGAAAATCTCCCAAACAAAGATTTACCCCTAGAGGGGGGGGAATTAGGGATAAGTGGTGTAGTCAGGTTCTCAGGGAATTCCTGAGGTAATGGTCCTTTAAATGCAGAGCTTCGATGTGAGGAGAGGCCTCAATGGGAGGAATAGTGGCTTCGGGATATGTTCCATTAGACCACACAACACACACTTGTGCTGAAGGGTGTAGGAGGGTTGGCGCTCCATGATATGACTCCAACAAGGATGGTTCCTTGAAAACTTTGGGACCCATTTCTATGACCGAATAAGTGTCCGAGCTAGTGCATACAAGGGGGAGATGCTATCAATGTTGGCAGAATGGTTAGGCTCATAATGTGTGATTTGGTTGATGATGATGATTTTCCTGTTGTGGGGGGACATCATCGTTCAAAACACAGAAGAAGACACCACCTTCATAGAATACATATAGCTACGTCTAAACAATATATTGTAATCAAGTGGATCGATAACTTCAATGTCGATGAGGATGGGTTTTCCCCCGAGTTCAATGAGGAAATTTTGGAAGATCCCTTCAAGGGATGAGGGTCGAACATCATAAGCCTAGAAGGTGATGGCATATGGCACTAGCTTAGGGGAGTGGTGTTTCTTCCATACAACTTTGGACATGATGCATGTGGATGCACCTTGATCGATGATACACCGATGTATTGTGATGTTCTGAATATTAACTGGTATCTGAAAAGATACCAGGGTGGGGAGGCATGGTTCTTTGCTATCTAGATCAAAGGTGACGAGTCTAGTATCAATTAGGTCGACTGCCCCCAAGGGGGAAAGCAAGGATTTGCGTTGCATTGGATAGGTTTGGAGGACATCCAATACAAACATGGTTGTTGGAGACTATGCTAAGTCGTCAACAAGATTGTAGTTATGTGTTGCCCTAGCATGAGGGTTATTGACACTTCATCATAATGGAATGCATGGTATGTGAATGTTTGGTTCAATGTTAAGGAGTGGAATCATCAAGGGTGGTCTAGCTATAGCTGGAGTTGTTTCTAAGGTGGTTGGAGTAGATTCAGGGGGAACACCATACTAGCAATTGCATGTCTGCAAAATAATTTCTTCTGCAGTGGTAAGGAGGATGTTGTGATCGACCAGATTTCCAAGTTAATTGGGACCTGGGTTTTGATGTTTCCCCATTTTTGGTGGGGTAGGGTGTACCTCTTGTTGGGCATTCATCACACCTTGGTGTGGAATGGGTTTTTTCAAAACGGCCGAAGGTGGATGTTGCAAATACTTTTGTGGGGCCTGTTGAGGGGCAGGTGACACTGGAGGGTGTTGCGCATTCATGGATTCTTTGATGCATTTGAAGTTGGAATTTTGGGAGAAATGGTGGGTATAATGATCATACTCACCAATTAGAGTGCAAGGGAAGTTAGTATGAATATTTTTGTTGTTATTCCCTTTTTGTTTGTTGTTATTCTCCCCTTGAGGGTTCTGGTTGCCTTGATTCAGGTTTCCCCCAACATAATGGTTTTGTTGGGGGTTATTTCCTTCTGGTCCTAGGTTATTATTGTTTCGGTTTATTCCTTTATTCTTGGCATTATTCATCTGATGGGCCGGATTTTTCGTATTCATCTGTTCAAAATTTTGAAGTTGTTGAAGGGGAGAGGGATGAAAAAAATTAACATCGGAATGGGGTTGTCCAGGTGAAGGACAAAAAGACTGTGGAGGGCCAGGAAACAGAAAATATGGATTTTTTTGTGGCAATTATCCATAGGGTGCATAGGAAGGTGAATCACTTTCACTAGTTTCCAGGTTGTATGCAAAAGTAGAAGGTGAACCTGAACTTGGTTGAGAGGCATACTCACCAATTAGAGTGCAAGGGAAGTTAGTATGAATATTTTTGTTGTTATTCCCTTTTTGTTTGTTGTTATTCTCCCCTTGAGGGTTCTGGTTGCCTTGATTCAGGTTTCCCCCAACATAATGGTTTTGTTGGGGGTTATTTCCTTCTGGTCCTAGGTTATTATTGTTTCGGTTTATTCCTTTATTCTTGGCATTATTCATCTGATGGGCCGGATTTTTCGTATTCATCTGTTCAAAATTTTGAAGTTGTTGAAGGGGAGAGGGATGAAAAAAATTAACATCGGAATGGGGTTGTCCAGGTGAAGGACAAAAAGACTGTGGAGGGCCAGGAAACAGAAAATATGGATTTTTTTGTGGCAATTATCCATAGGGTGCATAGGAAGGTGAATCACTTTCACTAGTTTCCAGGTTGTATGCAAAAGTAGAAGGTGAACCTGAACTTGGTTGAGAGGTCGAGCACATCATGGGTATCGGTGAGGGTAAACCAATTAATAGAGGGGGAGAAATAGGATATGGTGGTGGGTGAGTGGGAGGATGGTAATACGATGTCCCTCCATAGGGTTTTGGATACTAAGGTGCATCATAAATAGGTGGCGGTTGGATGTAAGAGTTGTGGTGTGTCATGGAACCAATCAACCCGGGTCTAGGTCCATCAGGCAAAATTGTGTACAAGTAACCTAATTGAGAATAGATGAGATCAAAATATTGGGCCTTGTTGATGGCCTCCTCTTCCATTTGAGGAAAAGTGGATGCTCCTTCATAATAACAGAGACCAGGGATTTGAGAAACCAATCAGGACATTGTTCTTTGGTGGTTTCTTCTTTACACAAACTACGACATCGATTCCATTCATGGATGTGATCGGCTATATGAATAGTGGTAGTTTGTTTGAAATCCGAGAGAAGTTCTAAGCTAGTATCATTGTAACACACTTGACCCCTGAGTAACCTTCCTAGGGATGGAGCATCAAAAGTTCCTTTCTCCATGGTGGAAGACCATCCGTCATCCGATCCCATGAATGGACTTAATCTCTTTCTCATATATCAGTTGTGGAGGAATTCGACATTTCGATGCTTCACGCCTCTTTGATATCTATGCACAAGACCACTTGAAGTTTCGAAATTCTGAAGCCCTGTAAGCTTTCCACGTGGCTGCGACCTTCAATCCTTTCGGTCTCTCTCTACCATACCACACCCCAAACCCTCTGGTGTCCCAAAGTCCTAGACTCCCGGAGTATTGGTCACTTCAACAACCCCTTTTGCTAGGCGGGCACATACAATGAGCTAACATGTGGAAGGGCCAAGGGTGACACGCGCCCTCATTGAGGGTGTCACGTGTCACATTCAAGTAGTTATATAGGATATGTGATATGCTCGAATCCAGCTGACACATGGCATGTCTATCATGGGTCCACGTCAGCATGGGTGATGTCACTATGCCACACCACTCCAGACTGACAACCTTCTAACATCCCTCAAATCTCACAGTCGAGATCCGATCACATAGACCCATAGATCTACAACTCTTGTCGCTTTGTGGATTTAGCGTTCAAGATTTTTGCGATGAAAAATCCTCATTTGTCCTGAAGTTGGTAAACGTCGGAATGACCATAGCCTAGATCTGACGGTTAGGAAGAGTCTCGAAGCGTCCTCAAATCGACAACTCTTGTCACTTTGGCCTTCGGCATTTGGGAGTTTTGCAATGTAAACTCCTCCTTTCTTACGAACTTGGTCAACACTGAGTTGACCACAGCCTAGATCTAACGGTTAGGAAGAGTCCCGAAGCATCCTCAAATCAACGGATATTTTCACTTCAGGCTTCGAAGCATATCGACACACCTCACCTCAAATTCCCCAGAGTTCCCAGTCTTTGGACTCAAGGACCTAGCACCACACGTCCCCTATATATCGATGGCTAAGAGGGATCCCGAAGAATCTGAGGATCGATGGTCCTCATCACTTCATGAATTTTCCCTTCAGTTCTTTTGACGTTACATTTCTCCGATCCTCTCGAAGCAGTCAACATTGCAATGACTTCATCGTAGATCCAAATGCTAGGAGAGAACCCAAAGGATCCCTACATCAACAGTCATGGTCACTTCGCGGCTCTAATCTTCGGGGGTTTCAACTTCACTACCACTCCATTTTATCGAAGCGGGACTTCGTCGAGGTACCATGTGCAGGTCCCTTATCCTTAATGATTGGACGGTAGGCGGGGCTCCTAACAATATCCCCAAAATATATGGCTCTCCTTCACTTCGTAACTTCAACGTTCGAGGAGTTTGATGCTATAGTATCTCCATTCTCCCGAAGTGGAACTTCACCGAAGTACCATACAAAAAAACCTTCCACTAGACGATTGGACAATCGAGAAGGGGCCCCAAAGGACTCCCCAGATCAAAAACTCACAACCTTTCATGACTCTAGAATTATGGTATTTTTGACAGTTATGAGTTTTGACATCCCAGGGCTTTGAGCTCCCAAAGCTTCGAAGCCATCAAGAGTTATCTCATTTCAGAATTAGTGTAGGGTTCCTAGACCCTGGTGATATGGACCCTCCAATAAATCCTGGGCTATAAGATCTACTCTAGTAATAGTGGGCACAAGCCTAAGGTCTCCTAGGATACTGGTTTGAAGGAAGCGCCTTCCTAGATCGCAAAACTTTAATTTATGAAACATGGAGGGGTAATCTCGTGGAATTACCGAGACGGTAGGAGTTCTAAGAGGATTTCTCTGACTCTGGAACTCTGAGGTAAATCCCTGGGGAAAACACCTTCAAGGGTTAAATTGGAGCATATGGACAATCAAGCAGAAGCATGAGACCTCAAGGAGATAAATACATACACATCACTCGATCAGTCAATACAAACGCCAATCTTAAATGTATACATACATGCATTCATTCATTATTCCATTTCAAATCACAAAGATTGAAAACACTTATCAAAACCATAAGACGTGATGTGACTGTTGAAAGGGGTGCATGTTTCCACCCAACCATAGGCTTAGTCACTCCTAATATATTTACCATGACCACCCTCGAGCTATACCATGATACTTTGAGATTGAATCTTTTCTTCGGGCTCAATGAAAGTTAGGGATGATGGTAACTTTCCTTCTCCCAGCACAATCATAGATAGGGACAAAGGTTACTCTCCTTCTCCCAAATCAATCATATATAGGGACGAAGGTTACTATCCTTCTCCCAACTCATTCATAGATAGCCACAAAGGTTACTCTCCTTCTCCAGACTCAGTCTCTATTTCCTGTGATCATAACTCACTCTCTTTCATAGTTCTTCCTCAAACCCGAGATCTTAAGTTATCTTCTCTGCACTCTTCATAGATCTTCCTCTGTCCACCACACCTTTCTTTATTTCATTCCTCAAAACAATTGTGTGTGGCCTGAATTTCGAGTCCTTGGTCAGGTCTGGAAGCCTTACAGATGGGTGTTCTTCCCCATCCCCTCATTAAATCTTGAGGAGATCTTCCCACCTACCACCCTGACTATAATTCATTCTTAGGTCAAAGGGTTGTTCTCATCCTAAGAAATCAAATCCAGAAAAGTACTGGTTTGGTGGGGTTTATCTCAACCATTCTAGGTTCCCCTCACCATATCTTTCATAGCATCTGTGGTCTCTATTGGAAAGCCTCCTTTCCAGCAGTCATGCAACACTTATCCATTTTCTATTAAATAACAGAATTTAGATTCATTGACCTTTTATACAAAGTTCCATCAAATCAAACATTCACACATATTTGGTTTTCCATAGTCTTCTTGGCTCATATATTTATATTTACAAACTGGGGGAAACATGGGTGTTACAATCCTCTCCCCCTTAAAGGAACATCGTCCTCGATGTTATATCTGTCAACGTGCTCTGTGTGTATAGAAGTAAACAAAAATGTATATGCGTGTTTCATGGCATCCACCATTTCCCACATAGACTCATCTGGGCCAAAGTGTTTCAACTGCACCTTGACCTATGCAACGGTTCGATTCCTGAATGAGGTTTCCTTCCTGTCTAATATATATTGAGGTTCTGGTAGGAATTATCCCTCTGAATCCACCTGAATCACTAACTAGTCAATTATATGATTAAAATCATGTACATAGTTTTTAATAACAAAACATGGAAAACATTATGTGCCTTCCCGGTCGAAGGGAGTGATAGCCTATAGGTTACAGGTCCCAATCTATCTAAGATTTCAAAGGGTCCAGATTATTGGGGTACCAGTTTGGCACATGATACCATCGTCAAGGAACTCTTCCTGGGCCTAAATCTGAGATATACATGGTCTCCTGTCTTGAAATCTCTGGGAGTTCTCTTTCTATCGGCGTAACTCTTCTATCTATCTTGAGCAATTTTCAGATTTTTCTTTATCTGAATCACTAGTTGTTCCATTTATTTTAGCATGTCGATTCTAATTGTAATTCTATCCACTGGAGTACTCTAACTGATTGGAATCTTGAACTGTCTACCATAGAGGGCTTCAAAAGGGCTCATCTTCAATGACTCTTGATAACCGTTGTTGTAGGAAAATGCTATCAATGGCAGGTAGTCTTCCCACTTATTAGGATGATGCATTACATGCATCCTTAACATGTCTTCTAATATTTGGTTTACTCCTTCTATTTTTCCATTAGTTTGGGGGTGATAGGTTGTGTTAAACAACAATTTAGTCTCAAAACCAACCATCAAGTATTTCCAAAAGATTGAAGTGAATTTTGTGTCTCTATCATATACAATCTCCCTAGGCATGCCATATAGTATGAATATCTCCTTCATGAAGATGTTGGCAATATCTATTTCCTTGCAAGTTGATTTGATAGGAACATAGTGAGCAAAGTTGCTCAATTTGTCCACCACTACCATGATGGCATCATTCTACTTGGTTGATTTTGGTAATCCGGTGATGAAATCCATGGAAATGGTTTCCCATTTCCATTATGGAATTGGTAGAGACTATAAAAACTCTACTGAGTGTCATTGTTCTGCCTTAACTTGTTGGAATTCTATAAACTTAGCTAGACAGTAAGCTATGTCCTTTTTCAATACAGACCAATAGAATTGTTTTCTAGTGGCTATAATCATTTTATGATAACTTGGATGACTAGTATATGGTCTCTTGTGTAGTTCATCCATGATTAACCTCTTCAAGTCATCACAACTTGGAATATACAATCTATTTATGTAGGTCAATGACCTTCATCCAGCATATGATAGCTTTCATGCGTTATCCATGTGGGCTCTTACCTTAGGTATGATGTCATGGTATTGAAGAATGAATATGTTTCTTGTGCTTTCTGGAATCTATCCCTGACATCCATTTTACAGGTGCTCATTGCTGCCAGGTGAATCTTTTTCACACTTCTTCTAAGGGCATCGACTACACTATTTTCCTTTACTTTGATGAGTTTGATTTTGAAATCAAACTCACTAAGGAGAGCCATCCACCTATATTGCCTGGCATTAAGTTTTGGTTGATCAAACAGGCGCCTCAACCCACAATGGTCTATCATAAGTACAAATATCCTACCTAGGAGGTAATGCCTCCACATTTTTAAAGTGTGCACTATGAAAGCCAACTCTAGATCATGGGTCACATAATTGTTTTCATGCTCATTTAATTTTATGGAGTCATAGAAAATTACACGTCCCTCTTGCATAAGGACTCCTCCAAGTCCTTCCTTACATGCATTTGTACACACGAGGAAGTCATTATCAGGGTCTGCAATATTCATCATGGGTGCATGGGTCAGAAGGTATTTTAGTTCCTGAAATATTTCTTCACATTCTGATGTCCAAGTGAATTTAACCCCTTTTTTCTGAAGGGCGCTTATTGGACAACCAATATTGGAAAATCCTTTTATGAACCTTTTATTGTATCCTGCTAAGCCCACAAAGGATCTGATATCAGATACATCCTTTTGGGTAGGCCATTCCATAATAGATCTGATCTTGTCAGGGTCTACTGCCACTCCTTCTTCAGAAATAACATGGCATAAGTAATGGGCTTGCTTCTGGAAAAATTCACACTTGCTAAAATTAGCGTAGAGATTATGCTCTCTTACTCCTTGTAGCACTAATTTAAGATGTTCTTCATGCTCCTCTCTTTTCTTGGAGTATATTAGGATATCATCAATGAAAATCAATACAAATATGTTTACAAATTTGTTGAGTACATTATTCATCAAGCACATAAAAGTGGCGGGGGAATTGGTTAATCCAAATGGCACCACCGCAAATTCATAGTGACCATACCTCATCATGAAGGCTATTTTGTGGATTTGTTCATCCTTTATTCAGACTTGATGGTGTCCATACCTTAATTCAATCTTTGAGAAAATGGAAGCACCCCCTAATTGGTCGAACAAGTCATCAATTCTTGGTAAGGGATACTTGTTCTTTATGGTTGTCTATAGTCTATGCACAGTCGGAGTGTGCCATCCTTATTTTTCACAAATAAGGTTGGTGCTCCCCATAGAGACATGTTGGGCCAAATGTAGCCTTTTTTCATCATCTCATTTAGATTTAGCTTGAGTTCAACTAGCTCTGGTGTACTCATCTTATAGGGTGTTCTAGATACTGGCACTGCTCCTGGTGCAAGTTCTATAGAGAAATCAATGTCTCTTCTCAGAGGTAGACCCAATACCTCTTCTGGGAACATGTCTTATACTCTCTTAATATGGGGTGGTCCTCTAGGTTTGGCTTTTCATCCTCAACAGATTCCAACACCTGTATTGCATATAGAGGACATCCCTTTCTGCAATAATTTTTCATTTGAAGGGATGATATTCGTCTTACTGAGATAGGATTTTGAATCCCTTGGAGGGTTATCTTTCTCCCTTATTCATTTACACAAGTCCATACCAATATTATGAATAAGGGATGGATTGCCCATCCAAGTGACCAGTCCATACCAATCAACAGGTCATAAGACCCCAGGGGAAGTATGTTAAGGGTTGCTTGGGTGGGAAATCCATCCAAAGTGAATTAGAAAGTTGGTATGACCTTTACTACTTTCCTTTTGGTTCCAATGGCTAGTTGTATTAACAATGGATTAACATGTCTAACTGGTTGTATTTTACACTTAACAACAGTCTGAGGGGTCACATAACTCAAATTAGAACCAGGGTCAATTAGAAAAGAAACTAGATGGTTGGCGATCATACCTTCCATCTCCACCACTAAAGCTTGGTGGTCGGCTTGTTTATTATCCAAGGCTGCATAAATATGGGGCATGATCCTAGCCACATCATTGACTATGGTATCTTATTGGATGTTGTAGGCTATCTTATTGTCCTGTTTTCCATGTGGAAAAATCTTCAACAAATGTTCTTCTCCACAACCCCAACATTTCAAGGGTTATTTCTTTGGGTTATCAATATTTCCTGAGGTTTCTCCAAAAGGTTTATTTCCACTCTGGGAGGGGAAATTATGCTGATACACACTTTTAGTAGGAAGGCTCATCCTAGATTCCATCCCATATTTATTAAATCTTGAGGATTTAAACCTATTGTTCTTGAATCCCGAACTACTCTTCTTCTTGAAGTGTTTCTTAAATTGTTTCCATGAAAAGTCCTTCTCATGGATTCCTTTCAAATTCCTAATATCTTCCCACCAAATGGAAGCCTTTCCTTTAGGTTGAAGATGGCTATTCGAGCCTTTGATTTTTCAGAGTAGTCATGGACTCTGAAATACTTCTTTAAACTAAGAAGAAAGGCTTATGCCTCTTCCCCCTTCTTAATCTCTCCATGAAAAGAGGGTGGTTTGTCTTTCTTGAAATCTTCAGGATCATGACATTTCGACTGATTTTGCTTCTTTCCTTTCCTTTGAGAATGTGAGCTAAATTTTCTACTAAAATATCCCCTGAAGTTGCCAGTTTCCTCTCCAGAGGACTCTCCCGATGAGTGTCCCCTGCATTCAGGTTGGGCCTTTATCGAGGTAATTCTCCTAGTGTGGCCACTTATGGGACCACGTTTTTGTATCTCGGGTGGAATTTGACTTCTCTTCGTATGTCTTCGGTCCACATGATTGGTTGTGGGTCCATGTTGCAACTGCCTCTGTATGTTGGATAAGCTCTAGAACAAGACTGCATTAATTTCTTTTTGTTTTTCTTCTACTCACCCGTAGCATTCTAATAACTGCTACTAGGCTCAAATCCAATCTTTGGGTTGCAAGTTATGGCTTCCCAAATTTCTTAGAGCGTTCATTGGTTGAGGGCCACATAGCGCCCACATGGATCCACCTCACACGTATTGTTTCTAAGTTACTTTCTCCAAGTTGAAAGACCATCTGTCATCTGATCAGATGACTAGACTTAATATCTTTCTCATATATCAGTTGTGAAGGAATTCAGTGCTTCGACACTTCATGCCTCTTTGATATCTACATGTGAGACCACCCGAAGTTTCAAATTTCCAAAGTCTCGTAATCTTTCCACATGGCTCTGGCCTTCGGGACTTTCGATCTCTCTCTACCATACTACACCCCAACCCTCTGGAGTCCTAAAGTCCTGGACTCCCAGAGTCCTGGTCACTTCAAAAACCCCTTTGGCTAGGTGGGAACGTACCTAGAGCTGACACATGGAAGGGCCAGGGGTGACATGCACCCTCATCGGGGATGACACGTGTCACGTTCTAGTAGGTATATAGGATATGTGATATGATCGAATCCAGGTGACATGTGGCACATCTATCATGGGTCCATGTAACCATGGGTGACATCAGTGCACCATGTCACTTTGAAATGATAGCCTTCTAACATCCCTCAAATATCACGGTTGAGATCTAGTCATGTAGACCCATAGATATACGACTCTTGTTTCTTCGGGGATTCGACATTCGAGAGTTTTGCAATGAAAACTCCTCCTTTCTCCTAAATTTGGTCAGCTTCGGGATGACCATAGCCTAGATGTGACGGTTAAGAAGAGTCTTGAAGCATCCTCAAGTCGACGACTCTTGTCACTTCGGGCTTTAGCATTCAGGTGTTTTGCGATGTAAAATCCTCCTTTCTCCCAAAGTTGGTTAGCACTGGGCTGAGCATAACCTATATCTAACGGTCAGAAAGAGTCTTGAAACATCCTCAAATAGACATCTCTTGTCACTTCTAGCTTTGGAGCTTATCGACACAACGCACCTCAAATTCCCCGTAGTTCCCAGTCTTCGAAATCAAGGACCTAGCGCCACGCGTCCCCCATATATCGACAGCTAAGAGGGATCCCAAAGAATCTCAGAATCGATGATCCTCAGCCCTCCATGAATTCGACCTTCAAGGGTTTTGAAGTTACAATGCCTCGGTCCTCTAGAAGCATTCAATGTCGGGATGACTTCGTCGTAGATCCAATGGCTAGGAGAGAATCTGAAGGATCCCCAGATCAACAGTCCTGGTCATTTCTCATCTCCAACCTTTGAGGGTTTTGGCTTCACTGCCACTCCATTTTCCCGAAGCGAGACTTCACTGAAGTACCATGTGTGGGTCGCTTCTCCTGAATTATTGGACTCTAGGTGGGGCGCCTAATTATCTCCCCCAAATCTATGACTCTCTTTCATTTCATAACTTCGGCGTTCGAGGAATTTGATGCTATAACATCTCCATTCTTTTGAAGTGGAACTTCGTCGAAGTGCCATACGTGAAACCTTCCACTAGATGATCAGACGATCAAGAAACGGCGCCAACGAACTCCCCATATCAACCACTCACAACCTTTCAAGACTTAGGCATTCGAGTATTTTTTATGGTTATGAAGTTTGATTTCCTAGGGAGTCAAGCTCCCAAAGCTCCAAAGCCATCAAGAGTTAGCTCCTTTTGGACTTAGTGCAGGGTTCCTAGATCTTGGTCATATGGACCCCATGATGAACCCTGGGCTATAAGATCTACTCTTATTCAATATTTAGTTAAGGTCGTGGGCATGAGCCTAAGGTCTCTTAGACTACTGGTTTGAAGGAATCACCTTCCTAGCTCACAGAACTTTAAGTTATGAAACATGGAGGGGTAATCTCATGGAATTACTGAGATGGTAGGAGTTCCAAGAGGCTTTCTCTGACTCTAGAACTGTGAGGTAACTCCCTGGGGAAAACACCTTTGAGGGTTAAACTAGAAAATCAAGTAGAAGCATAAGTCCTCAAGGAGATAAATACATACACATCACTCAATCATTCAATACAGAGGCCAATCTTAAATGTATACATAAATAATTTCATTCATTATTCCATTTCAAAGACCAAAGCATGAAAACACTTATCAAAACCAGAATACATGATGTGAATCCTGAAAGGGGTGCTTGTTTCCACCCAACCATAGGCTCAGTCATTCCTAACGGATTTATCACTGGCCACCCTTGAGCTAGACCACGATGCTTTGATATTGAATATTTTCTTCTAACTCAATGAAAGTTAGGGAAGAAGGTTACTCTCCTTCTCTCATATCAATCATAGATATGGACAAAGGATACTCTCCTTCTCCCAGCTCAATCATAGATGGGGACGAAGGTTACTCTCCTTCTCCCGAATCAGTCATAGATAGGGACGAAGGTTACTCTCCTTCTCCTGACTCAGTCATAGATAGGGATGAAGGTTACTCTCCTTATCTCGACTCAACCATATTAGATACGAATGAAGGTTACTCTCCTTCTTTCGACTCAATCATAGATAGGGATGAAGGTTACTCTCCTTCTCCCAACTTAGTCTCTATTTCATGTGATCATAACTCACTCTCTTTAATAGTTCTTCCTATAACTCGTGAGATTAGGATCTCTTCTCTGGAGTCTTCACAGATGTTCCTCTTCCCACCATGCCTTCCTTTCTTGCCTTCCTCAACAATATTGTGTGTGGAATGAATTCCTAGTCTGTGGTCAGGTCTGGAAGCTTTACAGATGGGTTCTCTTCACTATCCCCTCATTAACTCTTGAGGAGGTATTCCCACCTACCAACCTAACTATAATTCATTCATGGGTCAGAGGGTTGTTATGATCCTGAGAAATCAAATCCAGCAAAGTACTGGTTTGGTGGGGTTTATCTCAACCATTCTAGGTTACCCTCACAATTTCTTTCATAGCATCATTGGTCTCTCTTAGCAAACCCCCTTTCCAACAATTATGCAACACTTATCCATTTTCTAGTAAATAACAGAATTTACATTCATTGAACTTTTATACAAACATCCATCAAATCAAACATTCACACATATTTAGTTTTCCATAGTCTTCTTGGCTCATATAGTTGTATTTACAAACTGGGAGAAATAGAGGTGTTACAATCATGATGAACTGGTAGTTGGAAAAAGGACAAAAAAGCCTTGGCCAATGATTTAAAGGTCGCATGGGACACTGATTTTTCGTCCACATACCATTTGGCTGAGGAACTAGTGAGAGTGAGTTGAAACAACCTTAATCGGATGGAATAATCCATGATGTTATTGGAATAGCACCATAAGTGAAAGGTCATAATATGGTTGGTAGGATCTTCCCCTGTTTTTCCTTCAAACTTTGGAATATCTCTAGGTAGTTTGGTAGGAATATTGGGCCAAGTGGGATCATGCAAAATCGGATCATTCATGAGTTTGGTTAAATCAAGAATGTTAAAGGATTATGTGGGTCTCCTATGGTTTCTAATTAGCAAAGTGAATGTGTGCAAATGGTGATAAGAGAAATAAATGAACAAGAGCTTTGTATAATTTGGACCTTCACAAGATAGTACAAATCACAAATGAGCATGTAATCAAATGAGCATCATAAATAAATCAACTGTAAATAAGAAAACATGTGGATAGGTGGATTTTGTCCGTGTGGGAGAACAAGTAAAAGAAAATGCATGTTTCCTAAAAGACGTATCATCCTTCCTCCCAAATAGAACTGGGACTTCTGAAAGCACTCAATAGTGGGGTTAGAAGCCACTGGAAGAGAAACTAGTGAAGGTTGAAGTAATTGGTTATAATGAGGGGTAGAGGTTGCATATCCCGAAAGAGACAACGATATTTCCCAATAGCTGCACAAAATCTGATCAAGATGCGATTGCAACCCACAATCACCACCTAGGTAGATGTCCTAAATTTTTTTCACTAGGTACCTCAGTCAAAGTGCAACATTTAGATTTTCAGCCTCAGAAATGGGTCATGGGTTGGAACCCTTCCAAGAGTTGGGTGACTCAAAGGGGGATGCGCAGAACAACTGAACCTTGGACTTCAACCGTTCATGGGTATCTCCCTACCTTATGGTGTATGAACACTTGACTTGGAAGATTTGAAAGTTCCCTATTTGTCAATTTCGAATGTTTGAAAATGTGAGAACCAGATAATGGGGGGTTATTTGGATGCCTACCCCCGAGATCCTACCTAGGCTAAAAAATATCTTTTGGCACCTCCTATGGAAGAAAACTTAGTGAGTTTTTAGAAAAAATTTAGATGTGGTGGGATGAGAGATTGGGGGAGTGAACCAATCTCGTTTGAATTAATGCATGTGGATAATTTCCAAAAGAAGTAGTCTGGAATTTTAGAATTCCGTTGGAGAAAACCTACTTCAACCTCCACTATTCGAAAGAGAAATTATGTGTGTGAGGAGTGACTTTGTTTGCGAGAAAGTGAGAAAGTGTGCCAAGTTTTTAATAATTTAGGTGTGAGATTACAACATGTGGACTTCTTGTGGTCCTTACAAATATTGTTTACCTAGCTTACTATATGTCATTGGTACAACCTTGTGGAATTTTAAAATCCCTAAAGAAATAGCATGTGGACATATGGGTCCTTTACAAATCCTTTAAATTCCCTAAATGTTGTTTACACTAAGAAAGATTTGAAACTATCCTAGATTGCAAGCATGTGGGCACGTATGGATCCATTACTTTGATCTTTAAACTTCCCTAGATTCTAATGTAAATTAAGAAAGCAATTTAATGAAACTATCCTAAGTTTGCAACATGTGGGAATGTATGGGCCCTTACAACTTTAATATGATTTCAAAAAACTAAGAAGAACCCTAGGGGGGCGTTGTCCTCTCCGAAATATTTTTGTTTAGGGAGATGAAAAGTCCCTTTAACCACCTTTATGATTCTCAATATCACACTAGGGTGCGAGAGAAGAGAATAATCAAGGGTGAAAGTTAACTTCTAGTCCCGATGTAAGTCATTTATGTATGATAGCAATAATCTCAACTTAAATTTTTCAAGCCAAACAAGTCATCCATGTGGAAACCAAAGAAAAAGAGGAGAATATATGGCTCTTTTTACCCCCTATGTGCCTATGTTTAGCTAAACATTCATATGGTAAAGGACTCTAAGTGGAGTGCATGTTCCTTACAAACTACATGAAAGAAAAAATATGAAGGCTAGGGGCCTTCAAATCATCATAAAAACCCATACAATTTTGGAAAATTGGAGATATGCATGGGTTACAACTCTGAAAGATGCGCAAGGGGCACACCATGCACAGTGAAAAGAAGTATGTGGTGTGCAAAGTACGCAGAGTGCACGTATGTGGGAAGGAAAATCCCCGCACTTCCTATCATGCGTCGGGGGGGAAATTTCCAAGTGAAATACATCTCCTCCAACTCTGAATTTTGCCTTTGGTAGGTCAGGCTAGGTCGGTTTTGGTACCTGCAAGAATATTGATTAAAAATAAGTGCTCTCTAAGCTCAAAGAGGGTGGAATTTGATACCTTTCCCCAGTATGGTCACCAATTTGTTGTGTTGGTTTTGTCACTTGGGTGAGAAAAACAACAACACTTGCATGCCTAGATGAGCCTGCTAGACAAGAAAAAAGTTTGTGAGTGGATTAAATAAGACGAACACATGTATAAACAAAGAAATAAACTAAAACAACTAAGAAATAAAAGTTAGAAAGAATGAGAAACTTAGAACCATAAACATCAACCAATGATTAACATAATACCACCAATGGATCAATAGATTAGTAGGAAAAACACTGTAGATAAAAATGAGGACTTATGAGTCCCTTCTTCCTCCTTGGGAGGGATCTTGAGTTCCCTAATGGATATATCATACAATGGAAGAAAAATGGAAAATGGTGAAGAACAACAATGTATATTCCCTCAAGAGGTGAGTGGAATGGCCTATTGCAATGATGTTTGAAGGGTCCAAAGAAAAAAGAGGATTCTCAAGGGAGAAATATAGCAGCATAACAATACAATGAAGATCTTGGTTTCTTAGTGCACCCATGGCTCTTATTTATAACATTTCTTCAAGGAAAAATGTAATTGGTTCTTGGTGTGAACAAGGGGCCTTTTAGGGCACCCTCTATTCCTTGACCAACATCTCATTCAGATTTCCTTCAGATATGAGGGTCAAATCATGCTGGGAGCTACTCCATAAGTGGTTTAGGGGCCAACAAGATCCATAAATGCGTCTTTCATATATGTTCGCAACTTTTCTCATAAATGTTTGTGCATTTGGTGCATTGTGCGCTCTGAGGGATTTTTTGGCCTGTGCTCTTCCTTTGGTGAATTTGTGCATGTCAATTTTTGACTCAATTGTATAGTTTTTGCCTTTTGAATGCATTTTAGTGTTGCAAGTGAACTAATTTTTGTTGGCATTGTTGTGTTTCTGTAGCCATTTGTGTGCAATGTTGCAAACAATATTTCAGTGATAACAAATGGGTATCATGAATCTTTGAAGATGAGCCCATTTGAGGCACTCTATGGAAGAAAGTGCAACAAACCAATAAGTTGGGATAACCCAGCAGATAGAGCAGTGGTTGGGCCATAGATGCTCAAGGAAATGGAAGAGAAAATGTTGAAGATTAAACAGAATTTAAAAGTTGCCCAGGATAAGAAGAAAAGATATGCTGACAAGGGAAGAACCCACAGGGAGTTTCAAGTGTGTGATCATGTATTCTTGAAAGTGAAGGCCAACATAAGTTCCCTGAAGTTGGCAAATTGTTCCAAGTTAGTAGCCAGATATTGTGGGCCATTTAAAATCCTAGAGAGGATCGGGTCAGTAGCTTATATGATTTCATTTCCTACATCTATGACTATTCATAATGTATTCCATGTATCATTGCTTAATAAATATATACTTGATGTTAATCATGTTATTGATTTGAATGTGATTCAGGTGGAGCAAGAAGGTGCTTTTCAAGTGCATATGGTACACATTATGGACCAGAAAACCAAGTAGCTTCGGGATCGAGCCATCAAGCTTGTAAAGGTCCAATGGACCTGGTATGGTCATGAGGATGCCACTTGGGAGAACAAAGAGGCCATGCGGGAAAAATACCCACATCTTTTTTAATATTTTTGAAAATCTTACTGTAATATGTAAATATGATGCACTGAGGATAGTGCATAAATAAGAGGAGGGGATTGTAATACCCCAAGGCCGAGCCCCTGCTGAATTGTAATTCTGTTTATAGGATGGTGAGACAAGTGTTTATAAGCTGGGAGGCATATATGTTTATTAGGCCAGTGCAAGATACCAGATATATAAAATATGCAGAACAGAAATGAAATGCTAGAAATGACAGAATAACAGTAAAATATCCAGCATAATCTTCACAATACACAGAAATGATATACG
>JASDQU010095972.1:0-21712 GCA_032191745.1 Picea mariana | reverse complement strand
ATGGGCGCGATGCGCTTTTTAATCTTTTTAGCCAAATTTGTATAGTTTTGGCCCTTTTGATGTGCTGTGGAGTTAATCCTTGTGCCATGGATGATTGTTTTTCTGTGTTGATGATGTTGAGTTCTTGTCGCCCTGTGCGGACAAAATTTCAGTGATAACAGGTACCATCAACCGACAGCAAGCATCCATCCCTACCTTATGACCTTTCCGGTAGGAAAACCTTCGGGGCTTAAATGGGTTAAGACCTATAAGGGACGAAAAGTCTCCAAATTAACAAAGTGGAAAAATCCTACCAATCATCATATTGAGGGGAGGAATTTGGGAACATTGTGTACCATTGATCAAGGGTCGATTGGGAACCTTCTCGATCATTCGATCAACTAGAAGGAGATAGCGTAAACACCTCAGCGAAGTCCTACTTCGGGAATTTGGAGCTTCGAGACTCGAGGACTCATGGAGATGCGAGGATATAGGATGGTATGTTAAGCATTGAAGCATCAAAGTGCCAAAATCCCCATGTATGGTGTCCAACCTCAGCTAGACAGGGCACATACGTCATGACAATGTGGCACATCTGGGTAGTTCCATGTGGCGGCATGGGATTGGTCATGAATTAAGTGTGGGACCCCCACCCCTCTTGTCAATTATAAGCTATGTTTTAAGCACGGATGAATCTCAGCCATCAGATACAAGGGTGGATAGAATCTCCTCCATGAATTTCGGAGTGAAAAGCATCCTTTGGAATTCGGAACTCCAGGGAAGTTTGTAGACCTGTAAAATAATATCAAAGGAGTCAAAGGCTTGTTACCCATCAAGGCTCGGGAGATATCCCCTACAACCACCCCTCCAGCAGCCATGTCATCGCTAGAGAATGACGATCAAGGTCAGGCCAGTGCCATTTAGGATGGTACAAATGAGGTGGAGCCACGTGATTTTTTACTAACAATACCCCGAGAAGTTCATAGAGCCATAACTTTCGACTCGGAACTTGGTTTTGGATGATTTTATAGTCATTGGAAAGGTATTAGAGAGAAGAAGGCAATGGTACCTTGAATCAAGGAACTCGAAGAATTTGTAGGAAGGGAAAAATTTGTACCCAATCCCTTAAAAGGGTACTTAGGGGGTTGGGTGTGTGACAGCTTCTTTTTAAATTCCTCGATAGACCATCAATAGGTTGTCCATTCCCAAACAACACATTTTTCATATTCTCCTAATGACATATTTAAAAAGTGCCCTATGGATTTTCCATTAGGCTTATTTAAAAGATCATTCAAAATGTTCGAAAATTCCCCAATGGAAATCCATTGGGACTTTTTTAAGTTTGAATGGATAAATTGAAAAAGGTCCTAATGGAAAAGATATTGGGCCTATTTCAAATATTGATTATTCGAGTATAAAAGTACTTGAAGTCTTGTCATTAGGCCTCATCTAAATTCGATTGGTTTTTTTTTAAAATGCCTCAATGGAAATCCATTAAGATTACTCTAAGAATTGAATGACAAGTTTTAAAATGGCCTAATGTCTTTTCATCCTAGTTTGAATGATTTTTTAAAAGTCCAGTGTGTAACTTCAATGAAATTGAGCTTTGAACCTCATTTGATCTCCAAACAAAAATGTCGTTAAAATTGGGGTGTGTCCCTATGAAAATTTTGTATTTAATTTGTCATAATCTTAGTCCAAACATTATATCTCCAATGTCATATCCTTAACCTAGGCTATTAAAGTCATGTTGATTTCTATTGACTTATCCATTTTGAAGCATCTAGTTTGTTTCTCTAGCCTTAGTGGAACTACCATATGAAAAAATTTTGGTCTGGATCTAGTAGCATGAGAAATATAAAGAGAATATTTGGATCATAGTGGAAGACAATACACGTATGAAAGTGGAAAAATGGACATCCAAGGTAAGTTTAGAAACTAAAGGAAGAAGAGAAGGATCAAGCATCCTCCACCAACCAAAGGGGGTAAGCGAAATGGTTCGACTTTGTTTATGTCAAAAACAACTAACCAATCATTTAAAGGATCAATGGCACCTAAAGTGGATAGTAAATCCTTCTGTTATGAAGGACACATTTGGAGGACTTCCAGGGATGAAATCACAATAGGGGACTAAGCTAAGTCATATACTATTTTGTAGTTATCGGTTGCTTGTGCATGAGAGCTCAGACATGTCATTGTAACAGAACCCTAGGAACCTTTGGGAGAAGTTAAACATTGGGTTTATTAATTTGAAAAAGTCCATTAGTTAACAAGAGAGGATTACAAGACTTAGTAGATGGTGTTTCAGAAGGCATACCATAGAGACAGGATCAGGTGGTTAGGTTAACATTAGCAAAATCCAAGTAAAGGATATGATAATGCCCATTTTTAGGAGGGCTATAAGTGGGAGGTGGTTCAATAGGATTGGCCTCGGTGGTAAACATAATCCCTTGTGTAGGAAACAAGTTTCTCAAAACCATTGGTTGCAATGAGGAAGTTTGGGTGGGTTGACTATTGGCTCACTTAGAAACCTCAATTTCTTCCCACACACACCACATCTCAAGTAACAATAAACATGTATGGGTATAATTTTTGTAGACACCACAACTAGTAAAAGATTTAATAGTGAGAAGGTTTAGATTATTTCCCTACTTTGGTTGGGTATTATTACCTTGGCCTTGGGTTATGGTAGATTGGTTTTCCCCAACATTGGTATTAGATTGTTGGTTTGTACTCCCCTAGTTCCCTTGGTTTTGGTTATTCTACTTTCCCTTCCCCTTGTTATTATCCTTATTCTAATTGGAAGGGTTGGGTGAATTTTGTTGTGTGTACACTTGCCCTTGTGGAAGAGGTGTAGGTTCACCAACATGGGTTTGGAGAAAATTTTGTTGGAGGAACTGTAGCAACTGGAAGAGGAATAAAAAAAAGAATAATACATATTTATGATGGCCCCACCACAAAAGGAGATATTACAGGAAAGTGTGTGTGCATGTGGGTGTGCATGGGATGCAAGATAATAGGTACTATATTCCCACTTGATATTAGGAGTGTGATGTAATATCCCAGTTTCCCCTCGTTTGTAAATGTAATTGTTATTATTGCCAAAAACTATTGATAGGCATGTTATGTGTAAATATTGAAAGATGAGGAACCATTGAAAAAGGATGTGACATAAATATTTATGTCATTAATATAAAAATAAAAATAAAAAAATGTTGAACAATTGTTGAAGGGGGTTGCCTTATATACATGTTATGATTCCATGAGGGGGAATGGAGGGGGGACACCCTTACTAGTTGAGATGACCCCTACCAGGCAGTACCCTGCTGAATTAAAATATTCAAACTAGAACTGTGCTTTGTCCCAAAATATTTATTTACCATTCAAGTTAGTGGTTGGGTGGTGCTCCTCAGAAATTAATGAGAGAATGGGAAGAGTACCCATCTGGAAGTTTCTGATCTGACCCACGAATTTGGGTATTTGACCCATGAAAACTTTGTGCAGAAGGAAATAAAATGAGGAAGATCACAAGAAGAGAGGTAGGAGTCACATGGTTGGGTTTGGGGACCAAGTATGAGTGGAGAGGAGTGTGTGAAACTTCTTTGGTTCTTAGAAGAATAGAGATAAGTGAAGAAATTTGTTTTCTAGGCACGGGAATCATTGGCAACTATCTTCAAATCAAGTTGATAAAATGGGCTGTGAATTTTCAACAATTGGTTGAGCAAGCACAAACAAATTGAGAGGGGAGGGCGTTGAGGGACAGTTGGGCAGTGAAAGGCCTCCCTTGTGTTTTGTATGTCAGTTTTTGTGGCTCTTTGTGTAAATAGCATACCCCCTTGCTTGGTGGATTGAAGACTTGGCTTGCTAAGTTTATGTAGATGAAGGAGAGTATCCTTCATCTTTTCTCATTTTTTGAGTAAAATAATTTCCCCTCATGGCATAATCTCCTAGCTCAGGGGTGGATAACTACTAGGATAGACAAAGACAATTGTGTCTATGGTTCGGTGGAAAGTGGCACACCCCTCAACAATTGCAAACACTTTCTATATTTCATATAAGTGTTTCATTGTTTTGTGTTTGCCATAATAAGTTCCTTGACACTATGGAATTTATGTTTTGGCTATTTGAATCATTTGATAATATGTTCAAGTAGTGAAAATGATGCTCCTTTTGCATGGTTGATTATAAAATCTGGAGAGATTCATGGAAAATGTTTTTTGTTGTTTTATTCTGACTGTCTTTGTTTTTAATGGAAGTTGTAAGTGAATATTTTGGGTAAGTAAAGAGGTAAGTGTCATTTCACATCCCTTCATGTCTACCTCCTAGGTCAACATGGCATGAAAATACGTTGGGATCATGGGTCAACTGGTGATTTTGGAATAGGAAATGTGATTTGAATTGATTTATTGGCTCCAAAGGTACCATTTTTTAGGGTATGAGAAGCATGGCCATAGTCAAGCATAGTGAATGGGTTCATGATTATCATCACAATTAATCTCCTAGTATTGGGTAGAAAAGAAATTGAAATCATATCTTGGATAAGAGGGATCCATCATAGATATAGGTTCATTGAGATCAACTCCCTCCAAGGACCTATCAAGACAAGAATTTGAAAATTTTTGTTCAAGGGAAAGCATTTGATTTTTCAATTTTTGAATTACTTAGGTTGTGGATGACAAATCCTCATGAAATTTATGCTCTCTTAGGAAGAAAAATGTTCTAAGGAATTTCTCTTCAAATTCTACTCAAGTAACCAAGGGTAATTCTAAGTTTAAAACATTCTTCTCTTTCAAACACCATCGATAAGGAGGGATAAAGTCATAATAATGCAAGAGAGTAGCCAACTTGGTAGGGAAAATACATTGAGGAATGCAATTATATAACTTGATAAATCTTAAATTAAAGGCTCCAATGCTTTCACCATTTTTCATGCACAATTAAGTGAACCTTTTAAGGTGCTCATATGGGTTATTTAAGTCTCCAAAGGTAGATGTAAACTCTAAGTATGAAAGTTATAACCATGTATATATACTCTCATATTGAAAAATAACAAACATGGAGGCAATATGACCTTGCAAGGAATTCTTGAACAAAAGCATTCAACTATCATTGTCAAATACACCGAAAATTATACAAGCATTGGGAAAATAACAAAGGTGTTCATCTACTCGAATAGTCCCATCACCTTGAAAAATGGGAACAATGTGCTTGAATTTTTGCAAAGGCTTGATAGGATGAGAAAAATTCAAGGGTGAAGGAACTAGCCAAGGATCTTAGGCGTGTTGATCTCCCAACTAAATATCCCATACCAGTGAATGATTTTATCAAGGCTAGTTGATGAATCCATTGGAATGTAATGGTTGGTAATGCAATGGAGAGGTTTCCTAGAGTCGTGACGAAGAGTATAAAAGTTGGAAAAGTTAGAATGCACTTTAAAGCATAAATCGAAAGGATTAAAATAGAAACCATGAATGGTTTTTCCAATACGGTCACAAAATATGTTGATTGTATAAATGGTAATCAAGCAGACCATATATTGATCCCTCTATGAGGAAAATTCAAAGGGAGATAGGAATGTTAAACCAGGTGTTTATAGCCCCTAATTAGTACCTCTATGCATTTTTCCTTCCTTTTAGTGATCCAGCAAGGTCAAGCAAAGAAGGAGTTCGATCCAAGTGCAATATGTACATACTAACCCTCACAATACTTTTTGAAGTTATGTTATTTTTAGGGTTTTAGTATTATTTAAATTTTTTGTATGTTTATTTAATTTAAATATGTTATTAAAGAGATTAAAGAAAGCTAAAAAAAAAAATGAAAGAAAATACTAATTCTACAATAAATAAATGCTAGTAAAGAGATGAGAAAAAACGTTGAAATATAGCTAATAAAGATAAGTACATAAAATAGAGTAATGGAAGCTCAAAATATTTTTTTCCCTTTTCAATATATGATTTTTTTAGTCTTTTGTGTAATAAAGAAAAAATAGAGAACAAAAAACACAATCAAGTGCAAGAAAATGAGTGAAGGTACAAAAAAAGTGACTAGAATTAGCTCATTGAATCAATAATATCATTACATACAATATGTCCTTGGATAGAACATGACATATTTTAGGCTTCTACAAAATCCTGGACCAAGATTTCCTAGAGCTTGTCTTGATGTTTTCAGGGACCATACAAAAATGAACTAGAGAAGTCAAAGAAATAAAATCAATAACTTGGACTCCTAACTTCAAGAAACCCAATGGGTTTGCTTAGATAGGTGTATGCCTCTGTAGATTTTTTTTCAATTTAGTTCCTAGTTCAAACCCAAACAACCAATCACCAACAAAGCCACAAATGACAATGTATACTTGAAAAAAAAAATATATGAGTTCAACCCTTGTGTCTATGACACCCTTGAAGGACACCCTACTATCAACAAATTGTTGCTAAGTATTTAGAGAAACATTTAATGGAAAATGAAAAAAATAAGAGAAACTAAACTATATTCCTTAGCATAGAGTCTCTCTAAATCAAACTTTTAATCCCCCAACCTATGCTACCAATAAAAGGTGGATTGGGATATTGTGACCATCAATCATTAGCAGGAGAGACAACATGGTAAGCTCAAAAATGCTCATGTGAAGATACAAGACATGTTAAAAAGAAAAGAGAGGTGGTTGTGCATTAGGGTCTCCCAGGTACAAATGTCCAATATGTGCTAATAATACAAAATCATTTTAATCTAAATCAAAAATCAACTAAAAAATAAATACTTTTTCTTCTTCCACCCTGTTGTTGGCACGATTTTGATTAGAGCAGGGTCCTTCTCAGGTTACCAACAAAAGGTAGTGTGTAGTCTAGAGCGTTGGCATTTTCATATCCTCTGAAGAGAAGAAGTCTCACCTAAAGCGTTGTTGAGACAGATAGATAGGGAAGGGTAGGGAAAAGACTTGAGAGGATCCATAGAGCCTTCAGGACTCATTCATGATCTTGCGCAAGAGCCATGAATATATCTAAAACATACATGTGTAAGAATTGAACCTACTTATGTCACTAGCAATCATTTAAACATAGAACCATCAACTAGAACTCATAAGCCACAAGGAGATACTGTAATGCATAAGTAAAAACCCAAAGACACATCATATTTAAAAATTTGGTTCCTTCTTCATATTATCTTTGGAATCTTTCTCTGATTACAGACTTAGAATTACACAGTAGTGCGTTGTACAGACTCTTGGCTCTAGACTCAATTCGCAGAGATCCAATTGTCACACTGATAGATCCAATTCATTACAGACTCAAGACTTGACTTTGCTCAACTTAAAATGATCATCAACAACTAATCTGACTGGTTAACAACAAAAAGAAAGACTAAATCAATCGACTCAACCACAACCCGACCAACCCTCTTACAATAATCCTAGCCAACCCTTTTACAATAATCTTGGACAACCCTTTTACAATTATGTTTGTCCCTATATGTAAGTTGGGTTGTGTCTTCCTTCTCGGCTTGCATGCTTTCTTGTTATGTTTCAACCATTTGTTTCTTAGATGGTGTTGCGCTGACTTTCGCAACTACTTTTTGTTGCTATTTCTCCAGGTCTCTGATGAAGCTTGCGCAACTTGCTCTCAGTAAAAACTTGCGCAATTCCTTATCAAAAAACGAAGGGCCCAATAGGCTCTGACCACAGTCCTTGAATCGCTCTCAATTCAAGTGCTTGGTTCTTTCACATCCTCCAGGAGCATCTAATGTTTTCCCTTGTTCATATTTTCTTCTTCCTTGGGCTCTTATGTTTGTGCTTTCTCTTCTTTTACCTCTTCAAATGAAGGGCCCAACTCTGGTATTAACTCTAAGGCTCGTTGTTTCACTCCTTGAAATCTTCCAACTTTGTCCTGCCATTTTCGGGTGAGGAGTGATGCCTCTGTAAGGAACTGTTGAGTCGTCTCTTTGCTATATTCCTTTGCCTTGGCCTCGACCAACAAGCTCTACTCAGAATCTCTTGTTGCATCAATTTGATGCATTTGCATATAGGTTGTCTGAATTACAGGTCGAAAGTCACGCAGCTCCTTCTTCGCTATGGATTGTGCCTCAAAGAGTGAATTCAATTCATTGTCGACCTGTTGGATTGGGTTGAACTCCAATTTTTTCTCTATGGGGTCCATTGTGGCCGCAACTTCTTCATTCAGTAGCTGGATCTTTGTGCGCACCTCCTCCAATACTTGGTTTCATCGAGCGATGATGCCCATCCAGTCTCTAACTTCCATAAAGATCTTGGTGCATTCCGATGTGTGCTTGTGCAGTGATGCTCTGGTGTTGTTTCCTTGCAATATTATTTTCTGCATCTGCTCATGTAGTTGTTGAGGCTACTGCTTTGCTTCCTGTTGGACCTGTTGTAGCTTTTCTTTCAGCTGCCCAACATGAGTAGTGAGTTGTTTCCATGCTTCTTGTAGCAGCTCAATCTATTGATCTGGATCACCGACCTCATTCTCTTCAGGTAGGTCGGGTGCAACCTTTCAAATCTTCGGCTAGGCTTCAATAATTCTTTCCTGTGCTTTTTCCAGTTTACGTTGGACTTGGATTTTTTCATGCTCTTGTTGTATATTGCATGTTTGAGTGATGAACTCTTCTTTCCTTACAACCTCAGTGGATCTCTCGGCCTCCTGGAGCCTTTTCTCTAATTGGTTTGTTGATGCTCGGATTAGTTCAAATAATTGTGTCGTTGGCCACTGTACCAGGTCGACGGATGAAGGAGTTGCGTCCCTGGGTGCTCGTGTCTGCAATGGAAGTCCACTGGCCATTGAATGGTCTGAGGGGGTTTATACCTCCTCCTCCATTGGTGGCACTAGTGTGATCCTCAAACTTAGTGTTGTGGGAAAAAGAGTCAAAACCTTTGTTCTAGCTATGCAAAGTTGCATCAATTCAGCGCATTATTGAGGGTTCTGGAGGACCTGCTCCATTTGTGCTCATACGGATGTTGTATCCTACCCAGTTGTTGATTTTGGTTCATTTTGAGAATCTGGTATCTTCGGCTCTTCTGGTGCTTTTGTTTCATGTGCCTTGATTTCTTAGGCACCCTCACCCTTGGCTGACATGATCTGTTGGTTTCTTTCGACTTCTGGCTCCTCTCTAGTTCGGGTGTCTTTTTCTTGTGCTGAAGACTCAGGCTTTTGTTCCTGGGTGTCTAGATTCAGATCATTTAATTTCATGCTCAGCTCTGATGCTTTGGGGTCTGGACTAGAAACTTCTTATGTTGGTTTTGGTGACTCTTGGTTTGTTCCTTGGAGTCGTCGCTCCACTATTTCTGGGTGATCGAGTTGCATCAACTCTAGGGTTGTGGTCTAGGGTGGACTGGTGGTGGAGAGGTTTGGTGATTGAGGTGGTGGGGGTGATGGGGGGTGCTCTGTGATGAATGTGGACAGAATTGTTTCAAGCTCTAGGTCATCCTGAATATTAATGATAGTGGTGGCTTTGACCGTTGTGTTGGTGCGGGGGGCGGATGATGCAAGGGGTTGGGGGTTTAGAGGTTTGTTCGGTGAGACCCTAGTTCTGGGCCTCTTCATCAATGGTTCAATACCAAACAAAACACCCAAGATCTGGTTAAAATCTGCACCTGAAAACACGGCATTGGCTTGCAGATGACAGAGGATCGGTCTTTTCCTCTGCTCTAACTGCAGTATCTCTTCTTTCTCCTCGGAGTCTGAGTGTACCGGAGCATCTGGCTTATTCGGCTCTGGGCCTGCGCTAGGTCCTTCTCCTACTTCCTTGTCTTTTTTCTTCAGCATCTCCGCAGGAAAAGTGTAATGCATCCCTGACTTACGTGGATTGTGTTTGACTCCTGGCTATGACATGACTTCCTTGTCAAAGGCCTCCTCATCTAGATATAATGGTAACATCCTAGTGTGGAAATGTTCCCTGCTGACATGTCTCAACTAGAAAAATGTATGGTGTCGTTTCATGTTGAAGGCGATATTTCTCATATTGCAGTTGAGAATCTCCTGCGAGATGCACAACCTCTGCGATGTGTCTATCAAACCATTATACCATTTAGAAAATGTTGCATTGTTGAAGGTTGTATTATCAAGTTTGGTCTGGACTGCCATGGCTTGAACATCTTCACCATGTGGCCTTTATCTGGTATTTCCAGCTGTCTACCCATAGGTGGCTTCCATTTGAGAATTGTGAATTCCACAAGAAGGTATCCATAAGTGAAGGTTCCTCCCTTCTCTTGTGCTTCCTCACAAGCTACCAGTAGGTAACTACACCAATTAAACACTGCTCCATTGGTGCAAAAGTTGGTGACTGATAATGCATCTAGAGTGAATTCTCCCTTGTAGTATGATCTCATAACCTTGTTGGCTATGATGTAACAGCCAGTCCAAACTATTTTGGGTAGTATTGGTTCAATTACTGATGTGCATCCTCCCTACTTTGTGTTGAATTTCTCAAACAGGCTAAGCTCGCCTTTCTTTTTCCCGTGTTTATCGAGACCCTGGAATCCTTTTGACACATCCTCTCCTTGGGAGGATACTCCAGTAAATTTTTGGATGTCTTATGCATGGATTGGATACCGCTTGTCTAACCATAGACTTATGTCATGCACCCTGCTTATCAGAAATTTTGTGCACCGTGCAATCTCACCCGTGGTACCAAAGACTGGTAGGTCTCTTAGGTTCATGATGGTCGAGTTGAATAAGTTGATGAAGTCTTATTTTGGCACAAATTGCATACCTCCAATTCCATCTGGGGCCATCTCCCACAATACATCAGTGTGCATCTATGGGAACAATACTGAATCTGTGAGGTCAAGGTCGAGGAGCTTAACATTATCCACTTTCCCCTTTAGATCGCCCATGACCTTGACCCAGGGATCACAGAGCTCGTCCGGTACCGCTTCTTTCACCACGGCACTTTGGCTGGCTATGGCTCTCGGCATTCAGGCTTCTGTGTCAAGCTAAGGACTACATATTTCACAATGGTATAGGCTGGTTCGCTCTACTGAATTCGGAAATGGCTATGATTCTTTTGGAAATGATTCATTCTCAAGCGAGTTCTCAGGGCCTTATACTTGGCTTGACAGGTAAGTTTAGCAATAACTGTTGTTCATCATGATTGTATGGACACAACAGGATATAGGTTGTCTGACGGGACAGTTTAACAGGGTAAATTCTATTGGGCGATTCTAGCATTTACTTATTTTTGTGAGTGGAATAGGGACGTGGTTGATTTCAGACCTTTGTGTTGACAGTTGGGTATCCAGGCACAAAATTCGATGGAATATTTTCATAACGTGGATTTATGTCTTAACAGACTTCAGACATGGTATCGTAATGGAAATAAAGGCTATGACTAGACTAGGTTCGTGTGGCATATTGATTCAGATCGTATTTGGATTCATCCTTTCTCCGACCACAGAGGTTGTACCTGTCATCTTAATGACTGTCATTAATGGATTCTCTTAAGCTTTGGATCCTACACTATTGAGTCATTAATTCTGTATCAAACAACACTTAATCAAAAAATGAACTATGTGTCATGGCGCAACACTATGCATATTGACTTTATTACTGAACTTACAAAAATTTCAGAAAAACTCAAATCTAACTATTGTACAAGCTCTTTTGGAATAGAGAAACGGTCCCTCTTTCTCAATTTTGAGACAATTAGGGCTTCAAGCGAGCGCCATTCACCCATCCTGGTCACAGCAGACCATCCATTTGCATGAGTCTAACTACTCCTGATGTTCATATCTCCACGAACATGAATGGTCCCAACCATTGCATACACAGGTTTCCAAGATGCTTCTGGTACCGGCTATCATAGAGTAGCACCTTGTCTCCTTGCGTGAATACCTTGGTATTAATGTGCCTGTCATGCCAAGATTTTTGTCTTGATTTTTCAACCAACTGATGAAAGTCTACTAGAAATATGGTCTCCTCGAGTTCTTGTAGTTTTGTAAGTCTTTGTGCAATGGATTCCTCTTTTGTCATGCGTGTGACTTGTACAATATACAAACGTGGAGTGATGAACTCTGCGGTATCACTGCCTCTCTCCCATAAACCAACTGGAATAGTGTGTACTTGTGGAGTTTCTTTGTGGTTGTCCTATAAGCCCATAAGTATAGCTGGAACTTGGTCATTCCAGTCCTCCCGGTTCGTGCAACAGACCTTTTTTAGTCCCCTTTCTAGGATTTTGTTGAACACTTCGACTGTTCCGTTGGCTTGTGGGTGGTATGGACTGCTCTTGTGATGTTAAATCAGAAATTTTGTTGTAAATGTTGCTAATGAAATGAGCTCCCTGATCACTGGTTAGGCTCTTGGGACATCCAAACTAAGTAATGATATTCTCGAAAATGAACTTGGCAATAGTATTTGTCAAAGAGTCATGTACAGTTGTTACTTCTACCCAACGGGTAAGGTAATCAGTCATGGTAATGATGTACCTAGACTTTGAATGTTTGGTTGTGGGGTTGATTGGTCCAATGAAGTCAACTGCCCATTTCTCAAATTCTTGTACAGCTCTAACTCATTGTAGAGGTAGTTCGTCTCGGCATGACAGCTTTCCCGGGCATTGACAAACATCACATGACCTATCATATACTTTTGCATCCTTGAAGAGTGTTTCCCACCAAATTCCTACCTGTAGAACTTTCTGTGTCATGGCCTTTCCTACTACCTGGCCTCCTGTAACTCCACTATGGCATTCCCAGAGTATATCCTGCCTTTCATGATCCAAGACACATCATTTGAGAATTTTGTCTAGTCTGAGTTTATACAATTGTCCAGCAATCAGCTGGTAATCCATTTCTCTAACAACCATATGGCATTTCTGGGTTGCAGAATAGGTTTCAGGACAGACCCCTGTACTAAGAAATATTTTTATGTCCCCCGGGTATTTTGGTATGGCCTCAATCCTAAGCAAATCTTCATCTGGGAGCTGGTCATCTACCACTCAGCCACTTTCCCCTGACTCTAACCTGGACAGGTGATCAGGTCCTACATTGCATATTTCCGACTTGATGATAACTTCAAAGGAAAATTCCTGAAACAGCAGCAACCATCTACAAATTATCCCTTCCAACACAAGTTTGTTAACTAGATATTTCAATGCAGGATGATCAGTGAAGAATTTGAAATGAGACCCTAAAAAATAATGCCTAAATTTCTGCAAAGCATAAATCATGGCCAAACCCTCCCTTTCTGTCGTTTTGTAGTTGCGTTCTACTTGCAACAACTTCCGACTCGCAAAATAGATAGGGTGATCCATAGATCCATATCCAGTTTGCGTTAAGATGGCTCCTAAGGAAATTCCTAAAGCATCTACATGGATGTGAAATTCATTCTCTCAGTTTGGGAATATCGGAATCGGTGATGTGATGAGTTTCTCCTTAAGTGTATCAAAGGCTTTATCACATTCTGGAGTCCATTGGAACGTTTCAGCCTTTTTCAATAGGTTTTCCATAGTTGTAGTAATGTTGGCATATCTTTAGATGAACCTGCGATAGTAACTTGTGTGTCCCAGTGTGGAGCGCAACTTCTTAGCACTCATGGGTGGCGGCATATTCACAATGGCCGCAACTTTGGCTGGATCTACCAATACTCCTTGGCAGACTATATGGCCCAACAAATTCCCATGTGGTACATAGAAAATACACTTTCTGAGATTCAATGAGATCTGCATCTGTCAAACATTAGCCTTAGCAGTGTTACATGTTCCTTAAGCAAGATATATATTGTCCAATCATCCATATAGACTTCTATAAATCTGTGAATTAACTCTCTAAAAGCTGCTATCACAATATTGGAGAAACCTACAAGGGCATTCTTTAAGCCAAATGGAATCACGTTGTATGCAAAAGATCCCCATTCTATTATAAAAGTGGTCTTTCTTTTGTCCTCTTCAGCGATCCTAACTTGATGGTATCTTTAAAATTCATCTATGAATGAGTATGCTTCCTTTCTCGCAGTCTGTTCTAGCACTTCATCTATAAAGGGTGTTGGGAAGGGGTCATGTACACAGGTAGAGTTGAGACTTTTGTAGTCTACACAGACTCTAATATCCTTTGTGTCTTTCTGTCTTTGAATGACTATCAAGATGACCCACTCTACTTCTTCTACTGCAAAAATGAGACCTTCTTCTAACATCTTATCTACATCCTTCTTAACTTTCTCTTTTATTCTTGGATTAATATGGTATGGTCTATGTATGATAGGCGTGGATCTTGGTTTTAACTCAATATTCATTTCTCCCATGACTCCTTTGATTCCCTTTAACTCGGAAAAAGTATTGGGGAATAAATCCTCATATTCCCACAGTAAACTCTGTATTTCCTAACTGGTTTTTTTATCCCAGTAATATCCCACCATAGCTATCTTGGCTTTCTCTACGGTCCCTAAGTTGATTTTGCACAATTTTAATGGGTGATTGTAGGAACTATCGGTCTAGCTAGGTATGGTGTTTTGGATTATCTTCTCCCCTCCATCTCTTTGATGGCTAGGTTTCTCAATTTTTCTAAGTTATCTAGGATTTTTGAATCTTTTCTAATAAGATAGGATTCTATAGGTGTCTTGGTTGAGGGAAAGTGGATATTTGTCTGAAGTCCTTGGCTATACTTAGAACATACCACTAAGTTTGATTTATGATTACCATTGTCTATAAAAATAAATTGTTTAATCTTCTGCAGGGCTACTTCAAGCTCAAGGTACTTACTTTTGAATGAGAATTCCTTGCAAAAATGAGTTGCCATTGTTTGCCAGTCATTGTTTTGTCTTCTAGTTTCCTCATGTATAAACCAAGATTTCGGGATTGGTCCTGTAGAATGGGGAAATACCTGAATCTAGAAGCAAGAGGGTATTCCCGTAGCTTGTGACTATGTTGCGGACTGTTCAATGTGTATCCTAGGATCTGATTCTCCATTGAACAGTTGCACAACTTGGAGATCCATCTGTTGGTTGTGGAGCCTGATTATCTTCCTGATTCAGAGGTCCTTGCTTTCAGCTGTGTTTATACCCCATGAAGTATTTACACCCCAGAAGTATGTACACTCTTCCACAAGGGGGAGTGCAGAGGGGGTTACCCCCTCTACGGGGTCCGGGGGGGGCTATCCCCCCGGCTGGGGGGTCTAGGGGCAAGCAGGCCCCCGAAGGAAAAATTGCCTTGTAAATGTATATTGTAATTTCATTGTAAATATGGACCATTCATTATAAGGTTGCAGATCTAATGGTAGAGATTATGTTAGGGTTTTTTTCCCTAGAAGGCAACCCTCTTTTATGAGGGAAATTTATTGCAGCTATGGTTGATGATGAATATTGTATTCTGAGATAGGAGACTGTGAGAGAAAAAAGAGGACGTTACAGCGGGTTTGTTGTAGGTTGTATCACTTCATATGCTGGATAATAATAAAGGAAGGACCTGGCAATTTCTCTGGTGGATGTAGCCCACACTGGGTGAACCACGTAAATCTGTGTCTCTATTGTATTGTGTATATTTTGTGTTTTGTTTTCGCATTTGTTTTATTTTATTGATCCACAGTCCTATTTTTCTAACATCGTCTACATCTCTGATTCCAGCTGCTCCTTATTCTGGAACCTGTATTTGATAGCTTGCTTCACCTCATCCCAAGTTCTGAGTAAAGATTTATGATTAGCCCACCATCTGGCGGGGTTGTTCTGAAGGCTATATCTATTACCGAGATTATTTGATCTTCTCTGACATCTTCCTCCATCTTGTGAAAAAAAATGTCGATATCTGAGGTGCCATTGTATACTGGGTGTTCTCTAACTTCAGTCCCAACCCATCTGGTTACTCTGACAATTGTGAATCTTCTTGAGAATATTTCGTGTGACCCTTGTTGCCAACTGTCAAAATCCAATTCTGAATCTTCATCTGTTGACTGTATAATTCTCCAACTTACTGACCCATCGGTGGTGGGGCTTATATAATCATTTCTTGTCCTAGCAGTTATAGTGTACAACTAGTCCAATTCTTCTCCCTCCATATTATTGTATGTTGGTTCTATATACCTGGGTGCTACATATGGATCCAAAGGTTGAACTACCTTGATTCCCTCAGACTCAAAGGTCATGGTCTCTTTCTTTAAGTCGATTATTGCATAATTATCATAGACCCAATCAATACCAAGTAGTGTCGAGTAGGGGTCCTTATCTCCCATGATCTCAATGACTTCAAAGTCAACCATTGTTTTTACTCTTGCTACATTTATTTCCATGTTCTCCAGTCTTCCTATGGGGAAGATACAGTATTGGTTTTCCATTCTTAACTGAATTGGGGAATATGTTAGCCTCAACTTTCCTAAGGCTTCCCGAGTCTTCTTAGGTAGAATGTTCACATCTGACCCTAGGTCCAACATGACGTCCTTAATTTAAAATTCATCCAACTAGGCTATTAATCTAAATTCCTTGTCAGTTCCTACCTTTCTTCGCTGCACTCTCTGAGTAGTTTTATTAGGAAGATTGGCCCTTATCCTTGCTTCTAGGGGTTCTTTGTTTCCTAAAACTAGGTATAGCGCATTGTGCAACTTTTCTGTTAGTTGATCATTCCCTAGAATGTCAGAGAATAGGTGAAACCAAAGGCCAAATACGTTTTGAGGTTTATTAGGTTGTCTTGGTATGACTGCAAGGTTTCTGTGTGCAGGGGGTGAAGCAGGGACTTGTGCCATCTTAGGGTAAATAGTCAGCTGGGGTGGTTCTCTCGCATTTCAGGATTAGGAATATTCTGAAATACTTCTATGGCATCTTTAAAGAACATGTTTTGTTTTAAAGGGTCGTACCTGTCTCCCTTGGGTGTTGCTTTCTGGACCTAAGGTAGAGTATCATCATCATCTCCTGTATTCGCTCCTCCTTGAGTAACGATATTAAGGTTGGGCAATTGTCCCTTAGAAATCCTCTTGATTTATGAGCTGATAAGGTTAGTTCCTCTTTGTCACACTCGGTCTTCCCACTTTGCTATTAACTTCGGTCAGTCTTCTGTTGTGTGTCCATTGGTTCTGCACTGAGAGCACCATGGTCGCCTTGGATGAGGACAGTCTCTAGCCAAGTGACCTTACTCATCACATTTATAACATATGCTTGGTCCTCTTTGCCCAGTTCTTCCTCCTCTAAAGTCTCCTCCAGCTCCACCTCCTCGACCTCTTCTTGGTCCCTGAGGGTTTTCATTTACCCTGAATGTTGTTCGGTCTAACCTGTCCGCAAGTGCATCCAACACTCTACATTGATTGGTAGTATGCGTGGTAGACGCACAGAACTCATAGTGTACTGTGTTTGGTATTATTGAATATTTATGCATGATGGGGCATTGTCTTGTCCCATGCCCATGGGTTCGGCAGATTTCACAATACTCGGATGTTGGTGTTGCTTGGCCTCCCAGAAAATCATGATACGGGGTGGGGTTTTGGAATGGTAAGTTTGTCAACACTTTCCCAACTCCTCATGTGGGTCCTGGTGGGGATACCATTGGATTCTGAGGAGGTCCCATTTCCCTCATTCATGGACATTCATTTTCCAAATGACCTTCTGTATAACATCTAGTGCACCAAACCTGTGGTCATCCTGGTCTGGGTATCATCAGCTCCTAAATATTTTGTGTGAGTGTCGATATCTGCCCTTGTAGTTGTGCCATATTCGTATCTACTGTGGGTTTGGTTATTCTTAGGTTCCCAGGGTATCCTGCCATGGATTCAATCTTCATTGATTATTCTAAGGCATCTGTTAATGTAGTTATCCATTGTTGCGTTAGCGGAATTCGAGTCAGAGGCAGTAACCCCTGAATGTACCACTCCCTTTGATGTTCTTCATGGATTGGATGTACCAACCTCCATATGGAATATTTGAACTTTTGGTTGTATTCCCAGGTGGATTCACCTTCCCGCTGTTGACTCTCACATAACTCCATTAGAGTCTATTGTTATAACTGGGGTATTTTGAACTATGCTATGAACCTTGTTCGTACCTGGCTGAGTGTTAATGCTTGACCTTGCATCCCTGGCACTCTCAGCTCAATGATATTCATGTACCACTTGAGAGTGCGACCTCTCAAGGTAGTTTGGAACTCGACCAGCTTATTCACATCTGGAGTCCCTCTGGATCTCCAAATTGCTTCGCACATGAACCAGTGTTGCTCAACGTCTTCATCTCCCTTACCCAAAAATTATGGGTATTGAGCAATCGAACCTCCCACATGGTTGGCCATTGTTGATATTGTTGTTCCTATCAATATGAATCCTAACAGTCCTTCTTGTGATTTACCAGGGGATCCCAATATCCTCCCTATACTCACACTTCCTGGTTGTGACTGACTAATTAATTGTACTGGAACAGAATTAGCATGAAAAGGTAGTATCAGACTTACTTCTTGTATATAAGACACTTGGGGTATGGGTGATTTGGGGTGGTTTTCTTTGATCTGGGGAGTCTCATTTGCTTCCACTAGGATGATCTCCTCGGTCGAATTCTCGATCCCTCTTGTTATCAGGGCTGAATCTTCTCTTTCTTCTCTAAGATTCATGTCGGCTTCTTCCTCTCTTATGTTTGTAGCTTCTCCTTCTTATCCCACCTCCTAGGGAATTCTTTCTCTCCACGCTTCTCTCTTGTTTAACCTTTGACTGGCCATTCGTTCATGTCTTCTCATCTTTTGCAATTCTTTCATCTGTCTTTCTTCTACTTCTCCTGATCCACCTTCTTTCCTCAACTTCTCGGACTGTCTTGTTTCTCTCTTGATCTTGTCACACCACCACTTCTCAACTATGTCAGTTCTCTTCAAGGCTCTCTCATCTCTTGAGTCCATTTCTTGTTGTTTCCCCCCCATTGTCAAAGAATCCTTCCCCTCTCTCATGCCATGACTCTCACCCCGCATCACCCTACCCCAAGCGAGGGTGTTTATGATGCCATCTTAGTTGGGGACATAATCAACATCCCTTCCTCCATCAAGAAAACCTTAATCCATAGGGGGATTTCTCTCAACAGCCTTCCTCTTGCATATTTCTTGAAATTTTCCTTTCCCGCGAAAAAGACTGGTGGTTCTCAGCTGCAAATTTGATTATGTATCCCTCTAGTGTGGTTTTAACCCAGAAATCCATAGCTCATGTAACTAGACAAACCAGCCTCTGAAGTGTTGCTAGCTTCTCAGTATCCCACAAGCATATCCTCTTAACCTGCCCTTGGAAATTTGGAGCTTCTTGGAGCCTCTTTATCTAGTAGAAAAATTCTTCGGGGAATTTAACCCAGAAAATCTCGTACTGGTCTCTCAATCTTTCTGAGTAAAAGATTGCTTCATGAGTGTTTTCCACTAATTTTCTCCTCAGTTCTACTTCTTTCCATATGAAGGCGTCATAGTTCCTCTCCCACCATTGATCAATACCATATCTATGGATCGGTGGAAGAATTCTCCCAACAGGTTCCCTTTTAACACGGGTCTTGGGAATTGAACCATTTTGTTGGCGCAAGTTTGATAAGGCCGGGGTCCTTCTCAGGTTACCAACAAAAAGTATCGTGTAGTCTAGAGCGTTGGCATTTTCATATCCTTCGAAGAGAATAATTCTCACCCGAAGTGCTGCTTAGACAAATAGATAGGGAAGGGTAGGGAAAAGACTTGAGAGGATCCATAGATCCTTCAAGACTCATTCCTGATCTTGCGCAAGAGCCATGAATAGATCTGAAACATACATGTGCAAGAATTGAACCTACTTACATCTCTAGCAAGCATTTAAACATAGAACCATCAAATATAACTCATAAGCCACAAGGATATATTGTAATGCATAAGTAAACACCCAGAGACACATCATATTTGAAAATTTGGGTCCTTCTTCATATTATCTTTGGAATCTTTCTCTGATTATAGACTCAGAATTACACAGCAGTGCATTATACAAATTCTTGGATCTGGACTCAAGTCGTAGAGCTCCAATTCTCACACTAATAGATCTAATTCATTACAGACTCAAGACTTGACTTTGATCGACTTACAATGATCATCAACAACTAATCTGACTAGTTAACAACAACAAGAATGACTAAATCAATCGACTCAACCACAACCCGACCAACCCTCTTACAATAATCCTGGCCAACCCTTTTATAATAATCCTGGAAAAACCTTTTACAATTATGTTTATCCCTATATATAAGTTGGGTTGTGTCTTCCTTCTCGGCTTGCACGCTTTCTTGTTCTGTTGCAACCATTTGTTGCTTAGTTGTTGTTGCGTTGACTTTCACAACTGCTTTTTGTTTCTCTTTCTCCAGGCCTATAATGAAGCTTGCACAATTCCTTATCAAAAAATGAAGGGCCCAACACCTACCACACATCTCTAGGTCTATTCACTTGTCCTCTCCTAGGGCCACATGAACCACATCTCTAAAAGCTCATCTAAGATAAAAAAAAAAAAAAATTGTAAATAATCCTTCAATCAACCAAAAAATCGCTTTCAAGCAATTCATATTTTAAATGAATCGTTTTGATGTAAGATAAACATCTAATTAATGCATTCATTTGGATTCATCCATGACTGGTAAGGGTTTAAAAAAGTAAATGTGGGACTAGCAAGTGCAGGGGAGACATAAACTAAGGAAAGTATTTGGTATTTTTGGGCAGCATTACTATGTGTTATGTTAATCTACATCATAACACAAGCTATAAATAATTTCAAATTCAAAGTAGAGCCAATAGCTAAATTCAGCAAGGCCAATGCATAAATATATGGCTAATTAAAATAAGCCTTGTGTGATAATCATAACCTTTCAATTTACTTAGAACATGGTGAAGAGCATAACTATAACTATAGAAATGAATGACAGTTATATGTATGGTGCCCAAAAAAAAGATGCATGACAAAGTATGGACATGAGACAAAAAAATATAGCTCATAAATATAACATGAATTATGAAATGAGACACATAATTATGTATAACATGGATGACACTAGCATATTTGGCCCATTTTGTGACGGCTGTTTCAATGCTATTGCGACGTTATGTCATTGATATGGCCATGAATTTAGAGTCTCGGAAACGTCGGTTTAGGTGACATGGCATTTGCGATGAACTTGATCAAACGTCGCACAAGCAACGATATAGGCAAACAATCTCAAACCAACTTTTCGTCTAAATTGCAACAGCAACTTTTATAGTTAAACCGACGCATCAATAGAAGTCGTCGTCACATATTCAACGACAACTTTTTGTTGTTTATGTAGCTAAACCGACGCAACAATAGAAGTTGTCGTCGCATATTCGACGCCACTTTTCGTTGTTTATATAGTTGAAACGTCGCATCAATAGAAGTTGTCATCGCCTATTCAACAACAACTTTTTGTTGTTTATGTAGCTAAACCGACGCATCAATAGAAGTTGTCATCGCCTATTTGATGACAACTTTTCGTTGTTTATATAGCAAAACTGTTGCATCAATAGAAACTGTCGTCGCATAGGCAACGACATCTTTTCGTTGTTTATATAGCAAAAATGTCGCATCAATAGAAACTATCGCCGCATAGGCGATGACAGCTTTTCGATGTTTATATAGCAAAATCGTCGCATCGATAAAAGTTTTCATCAGATATGCGACGACCAAAATTTATTTAGAAAAAAAATAAAAAATTATTTTGGGCATCAATTTTGATATTAATATTAATATTAATATTAAATCCCAAAGGGTATTGCATGAGCCCCATATTGATTTCACAAAGCCTTGGGACTTCTTTGATGGAGCTTATCAAGGCTCTCCAAAAAT
>JASDQU010095970.1:792-10907 GCA_032191745.1 Picea mariana | reverse complement strand
TGTAGACAAAATCACGGCTATGATACCACTCTGATGCAGACCCCCCCCCTCTCCTTCACTTCTCTCCTTAGGGGCTGATCGACCTCTTGATCTAGGATCATTTAGTCACTTGAGTCGAATCGACTCTTTGGTTCCATACTGGAACCCATTGTAAATTCTCCCATGTCCCTCTTTCTCCAAAGTACAGGTCCTATCAGTCCTGCAGCTCCTCCTTGGCCCCTTTGGAGAAATTTAACCACAGGCGCTAGCTCACTATGCTAGGCCCCTTCTCCCATATGACCTCCGGATGTGTCCCGAGGATAAACCCTGAAAGGTGCTTCAACCTTTTCAACCACCACCAACTCCTAATTCCCTGAACTCCGAATCAGTGAACACAAATGGGTGCAAGGATCAATGGTCCCCGTCACTTCCACAGTCAATGATTGTGATCATTTTCGCACTCCAGCCTTCGGGAGTCTTTCCACACTGCTCTCCCCTTTTCTTTCAGAGCACCACTTCTCTGAAATGTGTGGATCTCCTCCATGTGTCCTTATAGATATAACGGTTCAGACTCACTACACTCTTCGCGACTTCACAAAGATTCATCCTTTCTCTATGCAAGTATTCCATAACTCTATCTCCTAGATCTTATGATCTCCTGCCCTTTCCTTCCTTGACGATGGGTGGTTCCACTTGCCTTCGGGACTTCGACAAGTCCTTACTCCTTGTGCACACTTAACACTTTTCTATCTGAGACTTGGACTATTCTCAGCCTTTCTACATCCTTTGCAGAAATCTGAGCTTTTGCTCGGCTCAAACCTCTAAGGTTCCCGACTCTCCTGCATCCTTGAAAGTAATTTCTAGTGCTCTCTTGGCAACTCGACGCTCTTTCTCCTGAGATTGTAAGATGAACTTGATTTTCCTTTGGCACACTCCTTGCACTTGATTAAGCTTTCAGATGGCTTCTCACAACACTTGTCTAAGTTCTGGCCTGGTGCACTCCTTGCACAGGTCTTATTCCTTGAATGAATCCTTTAGGTTTTTCCAAGGAAAATCCTTACTTCCACTCAATGCACACTTGCAAAGTTTTCTTCCCTTAGAGTGTTCAACAAGTTTGGGTTTTCCTCAATATCTCCAACACTCTAGAATGTGTTGGTCCTATGCGCTCTTGCACCCACTCAATGCCCTCCTGGCAGAGTCCTACAGAGAACTCAGTAAATTTGTGCTATGCTTCCTCTTGTGTAGGATTTCCACCAAGGTATTCAACAACATTGAAGTTATCCCTTGAGTCTGTGAATTATTCTAGTGTGCCCTCCTAGCACATTCTTCTCTTACTTTGAAGAGTTCAGACAAACACTCCTTGCGTCGACTCACAAAGTTCAACTCTATGTTGCACACTCCTTACACTTAGCCTAAAGAACCCAGATATAATCCAACGAACTCACAAATAGAGGATTCTATCTCTATCCCTGCAAATGAACTCTAGCATATACATCTACAACATAAACAAACATAAGTGACATTCATAAAGAAAACATCCATTACACAGAAATTAAAAACAGTGGAATTGGTTCCTTTCTATTAATGACAAAATGTCAATTACAGTGTATGAGTCCGGACTGCAATTGAGTCTCAGCTCTCAACTCTCCTCCCTATCAACACAATCAACCCATGTGTCAACAACCTCTCAACAACCTATGGAACTTCTACTGGGCATACAATACAAGGATTTATACATGAGGGGATCGAYGAGMTTTCCCTCCAAGCTACACTAGTGGTGTCTAATCACCATTCAAAATGCCTAATTAATGAGGAAAATTACAATGAGTGGAAATCTATCCCGAATCGGGTCTAGATCCTTCCTACYGTCAGCCACTTAAGGCGACCTCATCTACAACTTGTGTGAAAGCAMAACTTGGMTCTTCCATCCTGACAACATTAATTTCCTTGATTACAATTTAAATTTCGAGGGAAAAATGAGAGGGTGACTCCTCTCCCTTCCTTGAATGCACACCAACGTGCTAACCAGTTGGCGCGTGCTGAGGTGGAGCGATGCTCCTGCATCAGAAGAGGTAATAAACAAGAACATCCCATGAACATACTTTGATGATGCCTTTTAGGGGACCCCTTCTAAGGGTGGAGCAGGATGAATATTATATATCTCTTAAAATCATAACATTTCATTCAAATCTAGAACTAGTCAAGAAACAAATAACTACTACGATTTGATGGCTCTCAAACTGGTTTTGAGGATGGCCCAAGAGTTTGGAGTATCTCAAATTCAACTTTTTGCTAAATCACTTCTTGTAATACAATGGATTCAAAAGAAAACAATCTTGAGGAATTTCACCTTATAGCCTTTGTTTGATGATGTATAGTCACTACTTATATCTTTCTCACACATCTCTTTGTCACACATATACAAGGACAAGAACAAGATAATGGATGGACTATCAAATGTTGGATTAGGAATGGTTCGTGGAACCTAGATTGTCTCAGAACTTTAGGATGGACACATTTCTAAATACACACATGAACCTTGGGTTCAAATCTTTTTATAYTATTCCTTAATTTTGTATAAGTCAAAGATCATATGTAGGAAAATAGAACTTGAATGTTGTTAGTTTCTTGGTCTTTTTTGATGGAAGGATACATATGTAAATCCTTTGCTACAATATATAGTTTATGTTTAAAGAAGGCATGTGAGATGAACATTTATGTCATTGGCACTAAGAGCAAGTCTTATTTCCTTTAGCCTCTAATTATGTAATTTTGTTTATATTAATAAAATTATAGGATTTTTTCCTTGGAAAAAGAAATATTAAAGCTAAAAAAGTATTAAAAATTAATATTTTACATTGTAAGATAAATGCATAACATCCTAAATTAATTAAAAATATATAATTAGATTAGAATCAAACTTTAAAAAAATGGCATATAACAATTTTAATAACGTTTATAATGACAAATCTTATTTATTTATTTTTTTAACAACAAAAAAGAAAATATTGAAAAAACAAGTAAAAACATCATTAAAGTAAAATAGACATTTTAAACAAAAATGGAAAAACAACATTTAGAAAAAAAAATTGATGCTTTATAACTAAGAAAATTCAAAATGTCAAAAAACTACCTAAAAAAGCAAAATGGGTGATTTTGGAGAACCACTTTTTGAAACAAGCATAAAAATGGCTACTAAATGTGACCTCTAAAAAAATGAGAACTCTATAGAGTTCTTGTCAAGTAGGTAGCTATGTTGATCTAGTTTCTAGAGAAAATGAGCTAAATTTGATAGCAAGAGATTATTTAAAAAGAAGGGCCATAATTATTGTTACATCAACTAGCACGTGATAGGATCAAGAACTAATAATTGATTTGATGTCCTAGTCAATAAATTTGAGAGAACATACCATTGAGTATGAATTTCTTATGTGCGAAATGAAAATTGAATGAAAGAGGGACCCTCTAATTAGTAACGAATAATGAAAGTCGCTATCAAAGGTGAGGCATTCTTCCAATGATGAAAATGGAATCCAAGATACAACACAAATCCTGTATGTGAATAGATGTCTTGACGTTGAATAGAGGGAACCACTTAGTTAACAACCATTGATGAATGCCATCTACTAAAGAAATGAAGCCTACCAATAATGAAATAAAGTCCCAAGGTGTTGTTGATCCTTAGGTATATCTCCCAGAGCAATTTGTTTTCGTTGAAATGAGTAAACCTACCAATGAAAAGGAAATGGTGGATCCTTCCATACTAGCATACGATAAGTACATTGAATATGAAAGTAAATAAAGAAGGACTTGACTCGGGGAATGGATGAAATGAATGATTAGAAAAATTGAGGAATGGACAACAAGGTTATTAACATAGAACTTCCCTTAACAATATCATGACATAATAGATGACTTGGGTAATAAATGACACACAACTGAGACTAATTATATAAACCATGAACATAGAAAGCATTGAGGTATAACTCTATAATGACTAGAAAAGGAACCAATTAGGAGGAGTTTGATTGAGGACTTGGTACAAATCCTAATTTAGCACTAATTCCCAATTGCAGAGATCATAGACTCAAAACATGTTCTTTGATTGTAGGTGATGTAAATGAATTCCACACTTCCTAAATTGATAATAAGATCTTAATTCTTTTTCCCCTCTCTCTTTTTAAAAACAATTGATTATTTTTGTATTTTTCAATTTATAAAATCTTGAAATGGGATAAAATAATGCTAAAATATAGTGGAGGAAACAAGTGTCATAGGGAAAGCATCTAAGTTCCAAGTGCATCGAACATACATGTGCAAGAAATAAGTAAAATCTAGTGTGGATGTTGTGGATACTCATAAGCATGTCTCTGCTAGGGTAAATTCAAAGTGAAAGAAAAAGTAGAACTGGTGAGTGATAGTAAAGAACTCAAAAGGTGGTGAGCCAAGAAAAGAAAAATACACTAGAGTGTTAAGCCAAACACTATGAGTTGTAACAAGAAAATTTATGAAATCAAACCATAAAATGGGAGCTTGATAGGTATGACTAGAAAAATATGAGTGAAAAGAATGCAATTATTCTCAACTCTACAAGGATTATATGGGCTTTTGAGTCTATAAGGAAACTCAACATGGGTGCCAAAAAGTAAAATAAGATGCTAATTAGTGTGGCCCATCTTAGGTAGGCACCGCCATACATTTATCAACATGAAATAGATTTATAAAGGTTAAAATCCTCAACTTGATGAGTTCAACGCTAAGGCATTAGAGCATAAAAATGACAAAATGCATGATGCAAGGTAGCAAACRTATCACTATATCCTAGTTTAAACTTCATACCTTAAACTAAAAAATAAAATTAGCACCAATAAGTGATAATTGGTCCACCATTAATTTCTGCAATCAATAAAAGAGTCCCTTCCCAAGGTCAAATTGGTCCCATCTAGCCATGCCCAAGGAGTTGGGAGGTTGGGGGATCAAAAACTTAGTCTGGCTTAGTAGGGCCTTGGTAGCCAAAAGTCTTTGGAGGCTCATTCAGAATACAATGCTATGGGGAAAGGTTATGGTCTCCAAGCATTTGGCTAGGATTTCTTTCGAATATTGGTTTTGGATCCCTCAAAAATTAGTGTCAAAGAGTTCCATAGTTTGGAAAGTGATGGTAGAAGCCTTCCCCTTGAATAGTGAGTGGTCAATATGGTGTATTGGAAATGGGAGAAGCATTTGATTGGGAGAGGTTCCTTGGGAAGGATCTCCATGTGCCCATAAACTATCTGAAGAACTAGTTTTTTTCCTCCATAATAACAAATTATTTTCCCTTCAGAACACTAGTGTGCTAGGGGTTGATGTCATTGACAGAATGGAGTGGATCTCTATAGCAGCCCTATGCCTTGAGGGAAAATTGGAGATTGAGTGGAGAAGGATAGTAGAAATTTTAAAGTCAAATTTCATCAATCTTCAAGAGGATGAAGCATACTCTCTATGTTGGTAGGAAAATAATCTATCAGGAAACTACACAATAAATCTTGGGTATCAACTACTGGTAGACATTTATTTCTCTGGAGATAAAAGGTGGTGGTGGCTACCATTGTGGAAAATGCATGCACAAATTAATATGAGGATTACTTTGTGGCTAGCGTTAGAATAAAAACTATTCACGTGGGATGTTGGCATTTGCAGAGGTTGGGTTGGGCTAAATCGTTGCCTGACCTGAAAGTCCATGGAGGAATCGTCTATTCATATGTTTGTGCATTTCTCTTATGATCAACAAGTTTTGTCCTATGTTGTTGTTCATTTCAAAGATAAGGTTGAAGCTCTTGTAGGAAGTTTGTAAGTGTGGATTACCTACTAGAAAAATGAGATTGTGGTTCGTGACTATTCCTTTATGCCATGCTATTTTCTATATTTAATATGGTGGTATATAAATGTTTTCATTTTTTAGGATAGATTCCTACCTTCTGTGGTAGTAGCAGGAGTGGTAGTAAATCTAATGAGTGAATTCAAATGTGATAAAAAATGGTAAAAAAGCATGTTTCCCACATGCTTGAGTTGGAGCATGGAATTCCATGGGTTTTTTTTGATGGTATGAGGGTTTTCCTCCAATGTGTGGGGTTGGAGTGGTGCTCCATATTTCAGCAATTCATAATTTTAAGGTCAAATACGCTCTAGGTCGTGGCTCTAATATGAAGGATAAATTTTCTACTCTATGGGGTTTAATCTTTTTAGAAAATTCTTTGAAGCTAGGAAAAATTCAGATCTTGGTGATTCAAAGGTGGTGATGGATTGGGTAGATGGTAAAGTGCAGGTGTAGGTGGTGCATATTCAGCCATTGTTGAGGCAAATTCGTTCTTTTTTGGAGGATTTTGAGTGTAACTCTATTTCTCATATCTATGGGGAGTTAAATTCATCGGCCAATGCTCTCTCAAAAGAGGCTCTAACTTTGGATAGTGGAGCCTTCATTTCTCAGGAGTTTCATGATGGAAACTTCTGTGAGGAAATGCCCTTTCTGTTATAATTTCTAATGTTTTTCAGGGATGCAAAATATTTTTTGTAACTTGGAAGGAAAGATGAAGACCCATTTTTTTGTTTTATATGATGAGGATGAAGCAGAAGGCTCAAAGGATAGGAGTTATGTGTTTTTTTGAATGTTTGTAAATGGAAAGTAAAAGATAGAACTGTAGAAAGTGAGCATTCCTTTTAAAGGACAATAATATGTATATTTCATCTTGGAATATAAAGTCTTTTTCTTTCTTGGAAAAACACTTATATGTATAGTCAAAATATGTTTTTTGCACAATAATTATGAGTAAAAAGTAATAAAATAGGATTAAAACATATCATTTGTTATTTTTTACCTTGCAATTTCTAACCTACAGAGAAAATCACATGAAGGCTCAAAACCTTTGAAATCAAATCTAGGAAACCTGGACAACCATTTCTAGATATGATTTAGCCAAGTAAGTCATTCTCTCTTGAATTGCATTTTTATCCATTTACTTTTTCAAATTTGGGATCTTTTGGGGTGTGGGATGTTCTTAGAGTATAGGTATGCACACATGGATGGGGAATTCTATGCCCATGTAGGTAGAAATCCATACCCATGGGTGATTAAAGAACCACCCACATGTGTTCACCTCTATTGCAAAATAAACTTGTGAGTGCACCCCAAAAATCCATAAAAAAAATGGTCATGTGGTTTACTTTTCCTATGTTTTTCCATGGCTATAGGCATGATGAATTTGAGAGACCAACAAGAGTGAGGGAGCATAATGTGTATCATACACATGAATTTTAGTATGAGGTAATGATTGACACCCTTCAATAGTGTGGATTATTGAGGTTCTTTCGATGTGCAAATATGAGAGGCAATCTAGACTTGTTCAAATACTGGTAGGATTCTATGATCCTACCAATGAGGCATTCCATATAGCTGTCAAGGTCCTTGAGATCAAGGTCAAGGATATCTACCTCTTGAATAAACTTTCTCAACATGGTGAGCTAGTCATTTGAATGGAGGAGATTATAGAGGCACTACTGAGAGTATCTTAGGATATATTGATTTGTATTTCTCCACTAGCACAAAGAAGGTCAACAACCAAATCCCCACAAACAATGTGGTTGACCCTTCTCTGTGGACCACCCTGTATACCATTACTTGTGTTGTAGGGTCATCCTTTCCACACTTAGAATCATAGTTTCACATGTACTATGATGTGAGATACCTCTCACATGAAGGTATTCAACTAGAGTATGACATTGCTATCCAATCAAGACATGTTTAATGGATTGCAAGAGTAGTTAGCAACATTATTTTGGCTATGGGATAATTTTATGCCCATTCTTTTTATAGAGGCTCTCAACAATTTATCCACATACTGTAGTGGCACCGCCTAGGATAAAAGATCCCAAAATGGAGTGACGGACCAAGTTCATGTACAAATTGGGAGGAGGATAAGTTTCAAATGCCTTCAACAAGGAATTCTTTAAATAGTTGTATCTTATGACTTTTATTTTTATTTTTAATATATGATTTTTATATGCACATGACATCAATAACTAAATTAAAAAATTATATAAATATCAAACATGTATAATTGGCCAGTTTCTTTAAAAACTGGTGCTAACATAAAGAAGAGTAGGAGATCTTGTAACCTAAGGCTATGGCTGCACCAATTGGACCACTAGATCCAACATATCAAAGGTACACAAGAAACTTTATAGACCCTAGGAATGCTAGCTACCTGGGTCACATAGGTTCCATTAGATTTGCAATATCACACCATGGTGGTGCCATCACTTTGGTAGAGGCTCATACACCATATGTAGTTATAGGGATTGTTTGCTAATGAGCATAGCTTCAATTAGATTCATAAATAATATTTTATTATTGTAGACAATTTTTTATATCCAAATACTTCATATCCTCTTGTCCTATGTGCCTCATGATTTATGTTTCCCAAGATTTATGGGAGTACATGTGCTCTCCATGCAAGCTCGGTGTTGACGTAAGCCTTTGGGAAGGGATTCACTCAACCTTTGGAAAAGTACAATATCATTTATTCTATCATTATGCAATGATTCTAATAAAGGTATGGAGGGATGAGATTTATGGAAGTGAATTCTACTAGGGGGAAGTAGGCTACCGTATTTTGTTGTCACGAAACTATGTGAAAGCCATGACTGACTTTATGGGTGATGGATGAAATAAAGAGGAAATTAACTTACAACTAAGATTCCATTGTTTCCAGTGGTAAAGATATCTTGGCTATCCTATATTGGAACGGTGGAGGAAAGACGATAACTAGAGGGGATATTTAGCAAAGAAGCCATGACTGACTTTATGGGTGATGGATGAAATAAAGAGGAAATTAACTTACAACTTAGATTCCATGGTTTCCAGTGGTAAAGATATCTTGGCTATCCTATATTGGAACGGTGGAGGAAAGACGATAACTAGAAGGGATATTTAGCAAAGAAAGGGATCCCATTTTTTATGTTTTGAAGGATCAGGGGAAATAAATAAAGGTTGGTTTAGTGGGATTATTGTAGTAAGAATGGGATAAAATGTTAACTACTTTTCTATGATATTTAAAAATTGGGTTGAATGAGAAGCACTAGAGCCACAACTTATAAATTTTCCCTTGTTGTTTAATTTCCCAACATGGAAGTGACACATGCAAAAGCTGGTGCCTATGGCAGGGGAAATGATCCCTTGGAGTCATTTTCCCAAGTACAACCATTAAAATATATAATTATTTTGATTGTTATTATTTATATGGTAATAATTCATACTTTTGTATCTATGATATTATTATTTGTTGAATATTAATTGTGGTAGTGTTTTATTTGATGAATATGTGCTTGCTTGGGAAGAATGCAAGTTTGAAATTTAAAATTGTTTCAAGAATGTATTCCCAACCACCATTTGAGAGATAATTAAATGTATATTTTAAGGTTATTCCAATTATCATTTTGTAATATAAAGGATATAATTCTATTTATGTTTTGTAATTAAATTTTGTTGTGTCAAATGGATGTAATGGGAATTGTGGGTATGATAGAAGATACCAAAATCATGAAAGAAATGTAATTAATTTTTATGTGAAAAGACTTGATATGTATGTTGCTATGATTTCYCGTRTATTAACTATTAATATTCCATGTATAATTATCAAATATTGTTTATGTGTTGAAATGGTTGAATGCATACATGGGTAACCATTGAATTTGGAATACTAGTCAATGTTCTTTCCGCTGCTAAATTATAATTAYCTATAAATTYTATATAAGAAAATTAATAAAATCTTAATTTRGGTAATTGGGTATGTTACAATATGGTATTTAGAGAATTTAGAGTTGTTTTGGAGTATCCCATCACCTCACAAGAGTGAAAAGTTGGTTGGGTTTGTTACAATATGGTATTAGAGATATTGGTTACAACATTGGGGTTGTGTGGGCCATACATTAGACTATATATGAGAAAATTACTATTTTCATGTTAAGTGTTTGACAAAATTCTAATGAAAAAAAAATGGAAAAATGTCTGAAGCCTTCAAATATTGGATTAATGCCTTCAAACCTCAGGCTAGATTAAATTTAAAGAAAAAATATATGACTTGAATGGTTGTATAAGCGAATGT
>JASDQU010095969.1:0-21638 GCA_032191745.1 Picea mariana | reverse complement strand
AAGGAGGAAAAAGAGTACCCCTAGCATTGACTGGGAGGTATCGGTGGAGTATCATCGGTCGAAAAGTGGGAGTGGAATGGAGCGCACGAGACAACAAATCAAAGTATTCGACTTGGGCTACAATACTCCCCCTTTAATTTTGCATGATAGATTATTAGAATACTTACGATTTTAGTTTTGTATTTGTTTGGGTGAAGAAAATGATGGTCTTAGCATTTAGTTGATGACTGAATCCCTCATAGCCATAAGCTCGTCGTTGATTGATTCCCTTGGCTTTGATCCATGCATGTATTGACCATCCTATGGTTTATTGATTTGTGATTATTGCAGTTTATTTTTTCATCGTCCCTGGCTCATCAGTCCATGCTTGAGTAGTCAGCCAGGAGCCTAATCTACAGTCGTCTCCTCGGTGATAATAGACCTATGGATCTAAATTCCCTTCTTTTTTGTGCATGGATGATAAGTGAAGGAGTATTTTCTCTCTTGCCTACCCCTATTGATTGCTCATGGTTGAGTGGTGGTCATTGTGCTTCCTTGTGATGGGTTTTTTGAGTTGATTGGTTCATGGATGAGCAATTGGTTTTATGCTTTTTGTGATTGACTTTTTCTTCCTTGATTGATTTTATTCATAACGATTACCCTCTACATATTGTCTATATTTTATCATCTGATATTTCATTGACAGTTCCTAGCTCTTAAATGGAGAATTCTCAGCGTTGTTAATTTGGATTAAGGTGTTGTTTATAAAATATCTCTCTCTCTCTCTCTCTCTCTCTCTCTCTCTCTATATATATATATATATATATATATATATATATATATATAATCATGACTATGAATTGGCATATAATCATGACTATGAATTGGCATCGCTTATTGGTAGTGAGTGATTGTATCACATACTCTTTTATTTTCCTTGCTTATTGGAGACTGCGATAAACCTTCGGACATTGTTTTTTTTTAATTTTTCCTACTGTTGACTCAGAACTTGTTGGATTTCTTTATATATTGAGAAAAAAATTTACTTTTTTTTTATTGGTGTCAACAACGATCGATCTTATCTGTTGCAATCAACATTTTCTGCTCAGACCTCACTTAATTTCAACTGCGATATCACCCCATTGATTGCAATTTTCGTTAGCAAATGGCTCGACTTTTCTTACTGTGCGTGTGCCACTTCACCTTTATCGAGTGACTATTAGTGTCATCGTTTTTCCTTGCTAAGTTACTGGTATTGTGATATTTCCTTATATTGCTTCTTATTTTAGTGTCATGATGTCCCTGGTTACAAGACATGCCATGCAAATGGAAGGGTGTAGCTTATGCCCAATGATTATGGTGTTCTTGTCATGATTTTAAGATGTGCACAATGAATGTTTCATAATTATGTTTGAATTCTTTATTACATGCTCAAATAATAAGTAGGTCCCTTTGTTATATCTTTCTTTAGCTAGCAAAATCATAATTGTCCACCTTCATTTTAATATAATTGATGAATGCCTGCGTTCTTTATTTGAATTGATTGTTGAGCCTTGGCAGCCTACGTTTTGACAGATCAATTTTATTAGATAGCCTAGAATGATGCCTGCATCTTCTTAGAATGGAATAGACCTACTTTTTGTCGAGATGCCTTATCACAGTCGTTTTGCTTGGGTATTTAACTTACATGAGAGTATCTTTTACATGACAACTATCTCACTTGACAGATGGAAGTAGCATTCACCCAACATTTAATTGACTTTCCCTGTATGGTTTCTAATTCTCGATGGTTGTCAGATAGAGAGCTGGCCCCTTTCCCCTGTAAAACACCTTCTTATCATCTTTGCATTATACACCTTAGAAAGTTTGACAATGCCTCAACGACTCCAACCCTTTTTAAACCTACGTTAGCCTTTAACTAGTTGTATCTTCGCCTCAGCTTAGCACTCATGATGCATTAGGGTTTTCAAGTGATGCAAACTCCCTACTCTAGTGCGGTCCACGACCTCCTGGTCACTGGATCGTCCTCTAACTCTGAGCTAGAAAAACTCTTTTGGGTCCTCACTAGAACCCTGTAAATTAGATCCACTAGTCCTCTTATTTAGAACTCGCGTGTTAAGATTGCAACATCAAGTGCGAGCTCCCCCTTCATGAGATCATCCTTATGACCACAGCCTTACCCATAAGGTGAGTTTCACATTTCCTGATTCAGGATTTCTCAAGGGAGAAATCCTTGTCTATTCAATCATCGAATGTTGAAAAGAACTTAACGGTAATTAGCCTATGTTTAAATCTTGGTCCATGCGACCATTCACCCTGACCTCACGCTAAAACAAAAAGTGCTTTTCGTAGATCAGGACTTCTGCAGTCAAGCGTCCCATTCCTTTGCAACTTGAATCCCCGAATCCCAATTGGGGGCTTAAGGTTCTCAGATCCTACCTCATGTGACCACACCCCATGACCACACATCTACACCAAAAGGGCTATCAGAGTTCACGGTTCGGAAAATCCGCGAACAAGCTCTCCTACCTCTCAATTCCCAAAGTTTCGAACTCTGAAAGGATCGAACATTCTTTTAACGCCTCCCTTAGTGGATCACCATATGACCTGGTCCCATGACCTAGGGTCAAACCTTTGGCACGTGGGGATTTATCACTTCGGGGTTTCGCAACTTGCGAGACCAAATGTCCTGCACATTTAGTTCCATGAACATTGAAACTCCGAAATCCTTTTGCACTGGATCAATAGTCTCCGTTGCCCCTTGACCAACGGTCAGGATCCTCCTTCTTATTCTTTATGAGGGATGGTATGGATGATTTCACTGATTTCCTTCTCACGAATCCTTCGCTCTACTACTCTTGAGTTCCTCGGTCAATCAGATCTTTTCGCCACCTGTCCTCTCCACGATGGACGGTCTTGATTCTTTCGGTGATTCTCCCAAACACCAACTACTCACCACGTGTCCAAACTCTTGATCTCTTCCCTACTTGACGGGTGTCTTCCATGAAATCTGACGGTCGTCGGGTTTTCGCAACATGTGAGTCAAAAGGAACTTCACCCTTGTTCCTCCAGACTCCGAATGCTGAAATCCTCCTTTGGGAACAAGGCGCTAAGGTTCGCACTACATCCACAGATCTGAAGGCTATCGGAAGATAGACACTTCCTCTCGAAGTATTTCCACCTTCCTTTCAACTCCTCATCATTCTTCTATTTCTGATGGCTATCGGCTCTTTTCATTCATATCTGACGGTAACTGTGGTCTCCCCCTGAGCTTCTGTGACTTTTCTTCCCAGGCTTAGGAAATCTTCTAAGTTTCAAGGACTAAATATTCAGTCCTTCTTCAACTGGATATCTGTGAACGAAAACACACTCCCTCCTGAGCTTCTTCTCCTTAAAGATTCGAACTCCACACCTTGTGTTCGAGGATTTCAAATAACTCAGATTCGAAGGGATTTTCGTGAAAATAAAATACCTCAGGCCCTACTGGCGTTCTTCTTTGTTATTTCTTAGAACTTAGTCGGCTCTAAGTTCTATGCACTCCTTGCGCCTAGAATATCAAGTCTCCTTGTTCTCCTCTAAACCTCCCTCTCTGAATCATTCTGAGATCCAGTTAACACACACCTTGTGTTAGGGAATGCACACCTTGCATACACGGTTCAGTAGAAAAACAACTGAAACTTACCCGGTTTCGTTATAGAATCATACAATCATTCTCTCCACTCTCAGCAGGAAATGAAAATGAAATTATGAACATCACACATAATACAACACACTTTTCTTTAAACAGTAAATGAACACAGATATATGACAATCTCCTGTCTATTCTATTCATTACTGAAAAATGAAAATTATGTGGTTATCCTGCTATGTTGTTCTACTTTGTTCTACTCTCCTCTATCCATCCTGATCTACTCTTACAATGAGAAATGAAACTTTTTAAGGACCGACTCACTGAGCTCTCTCGTCCTGTTCTTGAAATCTATCAATTCAGACTTAAAACTATTACCTACTCAGTCCTGTTATGATAATTACTAATTACTATCAGACAGAGTCAACACTTCATGTCTATGATTTCTTACAGTCCTTAGAGACTTTAGAAACAAGTTATAATTTGAAAATTTGCTCAACAAAATATCTCAACAACCCAAATAAATTCTGAGTTAATGCTCGATTTGAATTTATGGCTTTGTTGAAATGCCATTCTTCTCTCCTCCATGTGTGCACTGATGACTGTGAAGGCAATGCTCTTGCCTCATACTCCTCTGGTTAAAAAATTTCATGGAATCCTATCCATGAGCTCCTACACTGTCGTTCCATGCTTCAAAATATTAGGTTTTGTGACCCAACTTGCATCTTACCTAGGATGATATTTCCACTTCACTAAGTACTCAGAATATGTTTTCCTCCTAGTTTTCTTTCCATCCCTATGTTCAATGATTTTCTCCATCTGAGTTATTTCTGTTGTGGGCAGTTGATCTTCACACTGAGTCTCTTTCTGATCATCTATCTCTCCTACTTCATTCCTCTTGTAAAGAATAGGTCTATAAAATTGAATATCAGTGATATCCCAACGTTGTCCAACAACTCAATCTCATAAGCATTGGCTACAAATTTTCTGAGAATTTTGCATGGCCCAATTTTTTTCATCTTCAATTTTTTGTACATTCCCCTTAGGAATATCTCTCTTCTCAAATGAGCTAAAACTTCATACCGAACTTCAAATTGAATTTCTCTTCTTCTCTGGTCAACTTTTCACTTGTATTTCTGACTGTTATCCTATAGCTGCTCTCTGACTCTGTCATGGAGTTTTTTCATTTCTGTTGCAAAATCCTTTGCTCCAGTGCTTATGAAATCATATTGGCTCAAATCTATGAATTCGACAATCCCTCTTGGCTGCATACCATACACAATTTCGAATGGACTCTTCCCTGTGCTCCTATTCACTGAATTGTTGAATGCAAATTCTGCCTGTGCCAGAATTTGATACCATTGCCTTCCTTGCTCAGTGACTAAACTCCTCAGTAGGTTTCCCAGACTTCTATTTACTACTTCAGTTTGTCCATCTGTCTAAGGGTGATATGCTGAACTAAAGGATAGGTTCTCCCTAGTCTTTTCCATAGAGTCCAAAACTGTCCCACAAATTTGGTGTCCCTATCTGAAACTATGCTCCTCGACAGTCCATGTAGTCTCACTACTTCTCTAAAAAATAAATTGGCGATGTGTGTGGCCTCACTTGTCTTCTAGAATGGTATGAAATGTGCCATTTTCAAGAATCTTCCTACCAAAAAAAATATGGAATTGTTTTCTCTCTGAGTTCTAGGCAATCCCAAAACGAAATCCATGCTGATTGCATCCCAAAACCTCGCTAGAATTGGAAATGGCTGATAGAAACGAATATTCTGCTATCTTCCCTTTGCACACTGACAAAATCTTCATATGTTCATGAACTTCTTCAATTCTTCTCTCATGATTGTCCAATAATACGAATTTCTCAATTGTGCAAACGTCTTATTGTGACCAAAGTGTCCAGCTAAACCTCCACTATGTTTTTCTTTTGGTAGGTTTCCTCTCATCGAGCACTTTGGAATACATAATTGGCTCCCCTTGAACAATAATCCATCGTGAATTAAATATTCAGTCCATGGGCTTCTGTCTCCCAATAAAGGATTCTTTCATGCCTCATATGCTCCCTTGAAATCTGCATCTTTTGAATACATCTCCTTGAGGTGTTCGAACCCCAATGTCTCCACTTGGAATTCATGTACAATCAAAGTTATTCTGCTCAAAGCATATGCAAATTTGTTAGTAGTCCCATCAATGTGTTTAATAACAACAGTAAAATTATGGATGACTTCTACCCATTTTGCATATTTTAATTCAACATTTCTTGCCTAGTAATAAATTGCAAAGCATGATTATCACTATACAAGACAAATTCTTTAGGAATTAAATAATGTCTCCATTTTTTAAAATCTTGAATCACTACATAAAATTCCTTGTCATACATGGAATAATTTTTTTTGGCATCATTCAGTTTCTCACCGAAATAAGCAACTGGCTTATTGTCCTGGCTCAAGACTACTCCAATAGCTAGTCCACTTGCGTCACATCTCACCTGGAGTTTTTCCAAAATCTGGTAAGACCATAATTAGTTTCTCTGTGATCTTCTCTTTCAATAATTTAAATCCTTTTTCATCTTCCTCTATCCAACTAAAGGAATTTTGTTTCTTCTTCACAGTATCCAACATGGGTGCACATATGCCACTGAAATTTCTGATAAATTTCCTATAAAAACTCACTAACCCATGAAAACTTCGTACTTCAAACAGGCTGCTTGGTGATGGCCATTCTCTAATTTCTCTCACCTTCTCTGGTTCCATCTTCAATTCATTTGAAGAGATTATGAATCCCAAATATATGAGCTCCTTCTTCATAAAAGAACAATTCTTCAGATTTATCAGCAATTTCTCTCGCTGTAACCTTTCAATCACTGTGGTTAAATGTCTTAAGTGTTCTCCTTTTGTTTTGTTGAAGATTAGTATATCATCTAGATATACTATGGAAAATTTGCCAATGAAGTCTTTCAATACTTCATTCATCTGTCTCATGAACGTTCTTGGTGCATTTATCAACCCAAATGACATGACCAACCATTCAAATAATCCTTCATTCGTCTTGAATGATGTTTTCCATTCATCTCCTTCTCTCATTCTTATTTGATGGTATCCAATCTTCAAGTCTATCTTGGAAAAATATCTTGCGCTACTTAGGCAATCCATCAAATCATCCATCCTTGGAAAATGAAATCTATACCTAATGGTTATTTTGTTGATGGCTCAAGAATCTATGCACATTCTCCATCCTCCATCTTTCTTTGGGCTTAATATAGTCGGTACTGCACACAGGCTTAGGCTTTCCCTAACTAACCATTTATCCAACAACTCCTGGACTTGATTCTTGACTTCCTCATTATCTCTAGGTGTTAACCTATAATATTCTTTGTTCGACAAACTAGCTCCTCGAATAAGGTCAATGTGATGGCTTATGCTTCTGATGGGTGGTAATGAGTGTGGTAACTCATCTACAACTATATCAGCAAAGTTCTATAACAGTTCTTGGATTTCTATAGGAAAATATTCTACATAAGTATTTGTAAGGAATTACAACAACAAACTGCATCTCTCTCTTCCTTGGCTTCCTTTAAGAGCTCCTTATAACTCATGAGAAGTATGCTTGAACTAGCTTCTTCCTTTTCCTTGTCTACTATGGGTAACAACATATGTGTCCTACCATTCTTTTCTAGGGTATAGGTATTATTTATCCCATCATGAATAACCTTTCACTCATATTGCCACAGTCTTCCAAATAAAATATGACAAACATCCATAGAGATTACATCACACAATATTTCATCATTGTAACCTCCTGTTTTAAACTCAACTTGGCATTGCTGACTTACCATGACTTGATGTCCTTTCTGCAGCCATGATACTTTGTATAGCCTTGGATGTGCATTTTTCCTCAGCTCCATATTTTCCACCATCTCTGTGGATACTAGATTATCTGTGCTCCCACTATCTATGATCACCTTGCAAACCATGTCTTTCATCTTGGAAGCAGTTCTGAATAGGCTTGTCCATTGAATTGGTTCTTCTTGTTCCTTCTCTAGTTTGAGAAGAACTTTCCTCATCATGAGGTTTATTCCTCCTTCTGTGACCTCTGCTTCCACATGCTTCTCTGCTTCAGTAATGTGTGTTTCTCCGCCTTCTCTTTTTCTGTTGGTACATTCCCAAGATTTGTGGCCTTCCTTTCCACAGGTATAACAGTTAACTATGCCTCCTCTGGCTCTTCCTCTTCCTCTACCTCTGGGAAAAGAATTGCATCCACCATGTTGTCCTTCTTTAGAGCTTCCTACCTTCTCTTGGTGGCTATGTTTCTTATCATCTTCAGACTTTGACTTATGGAACTTCTCCCTGCTGGTTCCTTTTCCTCAGCTTGAATTTTCGCCTCTGCTTCGTTGAATTTGCCTCTTGGCTAATTTTTCCTCATCTTTCAAGGTTTCTTGATAAGCATCCTCGACTGTACTGACATACATCATGATGATCTCTTCTTGGATTTCATATCTCAACCCATTGATATACCTGGCTGTCCTTTCACCTTCATTCTCTTTCTGTCTAGCCCCGATGTTCAGTTTGTAGAACTCTTCAGTGTACTCCTTCACTGATAAACCTCTCTGTTTTAGGTTATGCAACCTTCTGTAAAGATTGATATGGTAATCCTATGGGATAAATTTATCTTTCATCTTATCTATGATCCTATCCTAACTTTTAATTTTATGCTTACCATTTCTTATGCATTCAGCTTGTAGTTCATCCCACCATAATGTTGTGTGACCCTTCAATCTCGTCACTGCATGTTTTACCATTTTGTCCTCTTCGATATCTTCATAATCAAAGTTCTTATCCATGGTGCATATCCAATATAAAAATTCTTCAACTTCCATATTACGTTCGTACATAGGTACTTCTATCCTTGCTTTGGCCCCAATCTTTGAAACAACTTTTATCAAGCGGTCTTCTGTAGCATCCTCTGCCACATTCTTGCCAGCTTCGACCTCTTCTTCACCCTCAGATCCACTAACATCCCCAGTATCTGGTGCCCTTCTCTGTGTTGTTTACATGGCATCCAACCTCATTCTGAGTCCTCAGTTCTTCTTCCATCTCTGCATTTTCTCTACGCCTTCTTGGTGGCATGACTTCACTGCGTTAGCTCCCAACAGAGTGAAATTCCCACAAAGAATACCAACCTTCCTCTCTTCTTCTTTTGTCTGTTGTTCTGCAAACAAACTTAAAATATTTTTCTTTGGCTCTAATACCACCTAATGAAAAACCCCCTACCCCAGTGGGGTTCGTGACCTCCCGGTCAATGGATCGTCCTCTAACTCTGAGCTAGAATAGCTCTTTCAGTTCCTCACTAGAACCCTATAAATCAGATCCATAGGTCCTTTTGTTTAGAACTCACATGTGAAGAATCTAGCATCAAGCGCAATCTCCCCCTTCATGTGATCATCCTTATGACCACGACCTTACCCATAAGGCATGTTTCGCATTTCATGATTTGATATTTCTCGAGGGAGAAATCATTGTCTCTTCAACCATCGAATGCTGAAAAGAACTTAGTGACGATTAGCCTATTCATAAATCTCGTTCCATGCGACTGTTCGTTGTGACCTTGTGGTAAACCAAAAATATCGGGACTTCTACAGTCAAGCATCCTGTTTCTTTGCAACTAGAATCCCCGAATCCCAATTGGGGTCTTAAGGTTCTCAGCTCCTACCTCATGTGACTACACCCCGTGAACACATCTCTACACCAAAAGGGCTGTTGGATTTTGTGGTTTGGAAAACCCACGAACATGCTCTCCTACCTCTCAACTCTCGAAGTTCTGAACTCTGAAAGGACCCCATGTTCTTTTAACGCCTCCCTTAGTGGATGGCCATATGACCTGGTCCCATGACCTAGGGTGAAATCTTGGGTGTGTCAGGGTTTCACACTTCGGGGTTTTGCAACTTGCAAGACCAAAGGTCCTACACCTTCAGTTGCCTGAACGCCAAAACTCCGAAATCCTTTCGCACTGGATTGACGGTATCCATTGGCCCTTGACCAATGGTCAGGATCCTCCATTATATTCTTCCTGAGGGATGGTATGGATGATTTCATCTATTTCCTTCTCGTGCATCCTTCACTCTTCTCCTCGTGCGTCCCTTGGTCGATTAGATCTTGTCGCCACCTGTCCTCTCCATGAGGGATGGTCTTGATTCTTTTGGTGATTCTGCCAAACACCAACTACTCACCACGTGTCCCAACTCTTGATCTCTTCCCTACTTGACGGGTGTCTTCCGTGAAATATGAAGGTCGTCAGGATTTCACAACATGTGAGTCTGAAGGAACTTCACCCTTGCTCTTCCACATGCCAAATGTCGAAATCCTCGTTTGGGCACAAGGCACTAAGGTTCACGTTGCTTCCACAAATTTGATGGCTATCGGAAGAGAGACACTTCCTCTCAAAGTATTTCCACCGTCCGTTCAACTCCTCGTCATTCTTCTAGATTCGACGGCTATCAACTCTCTGCGTTCATATCTTACAGTTACTGTGGTCTCCCCCCTAAGCTTCTGTGAGTTTTCTTCCCATACTTAGGAAATATTCTAAGTGTAAAGGACTAAATCTTCAGTCCTTCTTCAACTGGATCTCTTTGAACTAAAACACACTCCCTCCTGATATTCTTCTCCTTAAAGATTCAAACTCCTATGCACACCTTGCATTTGAGGATTTCGAATAACTTAGATTTGAAGGGATTTTCTTGAAAAGGAAATTCCTCATGCCCTCCTAGCATTCTTCTTTGTTGTTTCCTCGAACTTAGTCGGCTCTAAGTTATGTGCACTCCTTGAACCTAGAATATCAAGTCTCTGTGTTCTCCTATGAACCTCCCTCTCTGAATCGTTCTGAGATCTAGTTAATGCACACCTTGCATACATGGTTGAGCAGAAAAACAACTGAAACTTACCCAGTTTTGTTATAGAATCATACAGTCATTCTCTCCACTCTCAGCAGGAAATTAAAATGAAATTATGAACATCACATAGAATACAACACACTTTTCTTTAAATAGTAAATGAACATAGATGTATGACAATCTCCTATCTATTCTATTCATTACTGAAAAATGAAAATTATGTGGTTATCCTGCTATGTTGTTCTACTTGTTCTAATCTCCTCTATCCATCCTGATCTACTCTTAAAATGAAAAATGAAACTTTTTAACGACCGACTCCCTGAGCTCTCTTGTCATGTTCCTGAAATCTATCAATTAAGACTTAAAACCATTGCCTACTCAGTCCTATTACGATAACTACTAATTACTATTAGAAAGAGTGAACACTCCATGTCTACGATTTCCTACAGTCCTGAGAGACTTTAGAAACAAGTTACGATTTTCAAATTTGCTCAACAAAATATCTCAACAACCCAAATAAATTATGAGTTAATGCTCGATTTGAATTTCCGGCTTTGCTGAAATGTCATTCTTCTCTCCTCCACGCATGTGTTGATGACTGTGAAGGCAATGATCCTACATCAGCAAGTCCCTTTATGTTCAAATCTGGATCTTGGATGAATTCTGGTTATAAAATAATTAATGAAATGTAACTACTACAGAAAACCTACAACATGCTACAATTAAAATAGGTTTATTCTCAACATTTAAATTTACAAGTCCATATCTGTTCTATCATTAAAGTTGAAATAATTTTGGCAAATCCTTTTGGCATTGATTCTACGATGTACATATCATCTTCATAAAAAAAAATAACATAAGTAGAACTCTAAAAGTGTTAAGATTTAGATTTGCAATCTCAAATCTGATTGTAAAATAATTAATGAAATGTAAGTAGTAGAGGAACCTACAACAAAGCTACAATTAGAACATATTTACTCTTAACATTTAAATTTACAAATCTATATCTCTTGTACGATTAAAGTTCAAATAATTTTGGTGAAGCCTTTTAGTATTGATTCTGCTATATCGATATTATCTTCATTAATAAAAGTGTTAAGATTTAGATTTACTATTTCACTGGAATCTAGTTAAAAATTAATTGTTGAAATTGTAATTTTCATTATTTCACTAGAATCTAGTTATAAAATAATTGTTGAAATTGTAATTTTCATTGGGGTAAAAAAATCATTAAAAAACTGCAAATTTTAACAGTTTGTAACAAAAATATTAAATAAAAAAAAGACTGGCTAGATCACTTCCTAGCCAATATTTTGGCATGTAGTCTTCTTGGTTGTGAAGAATACGATCACACTAGTTGTCGACATTGGTATTAATTTATTCATTGGGTGGTTTTCAAAGTCGTTTATTGTCTTGCGTTCTTCCCTTGTTGCATATTCTTGCATCCCGTCGACCTGTTGCGCGGGGTATGGGTGTACCCTTCTGGTCAGTAGTCGGCCCTAGCGCGTCAGAGCTATCCAAAGTCCTTGGTACAGATAGTATGTGTCATGCCAAGGTTAAAGTCACGTCTATCCCCTAGGGACGACATGATTCCCAATGAGGGGATCATTGCATGCCCTAAGGTATGGAGGCGAAGGATAACTTGGTTGAGGTCTGTGCCTTTTATGTGGGTGTTGTTGGTCTGTGAGCTACTATTAGCGCTTAGGTTGCTACACTTTCATACCTTTGGTTCGCGCACCTTGAGGTTCTATCCTTGTCGTCAAGTTCGTTGCATCGGGTTGGGGATGTTGTCCCTTAGCTTGTAGGATTGGTCTTGTTGTGTCAGGCAAGTAGTCATTGCTATATTTATATCAACACTTGTTTTACCCCACTACTCATTGTGCTAGTGCTTGAGTTTTTGTTGTCTGTTTCCTGATATGTTTGAATTGTGTCATCGTTAGGTTGCACCATTAACTGTTATTCATTGTTGCACTCCTGTCCTGCTTGAAAAAAAATTAAAAAATGTGCTTGTGTTCTTCGTGTGTAGTGATAATGACACAGTTGTTAAACACACTACCAACCTTCCTAACCTTTTAACTCAACAAAACTATGGGGATATTGGAAATCTTTTGTTAATGTGTGAAAACAAAATTCTAAAGAATTGAAATTAATCTCTTACCCTATTAAGGTTCGATGGAACAATTCGGACTTAGTAGATGTTAATCATCTTCATCATCATCATAGTAGTTTCATTTTTTCATCCCATTTTCCATCCTCTGGAACTGGTAATTAGTGATTCATTTCTTTTACGAGCCATTGGAAACTCAATTTGGACATACACAATCGATGGTGGGTTATTTTCCACATCCCTTTGAACATAATTCTTGACAAATTATGATGAGACAATTAGAGTAAGAAAACAAAACAAACAATACAAATATTGAAGAAAAATGTTAAATATCTCAATGCTTCTGATTCTTCCTTCTCATTCCATCTCTATTTCTCATATATTTAATTAACAACTAATACATTCATATATAGCCTTCAAATTTCTACACTTATGGAAATTGTCACAAATCATGTGCAACTAATTCTAATCATTTGAGGCTAATTCCAAATAACCTCAAACTATGCTAAGAGCAGTGGCTAACCCATATATAATAATAGAATATAATAATTATCTTCAACACCCCCCCTTAATGATTAATGACGTGATTTCAAGCATCTTTCTCGTGTAATGAAACATCTCTCTTGGTAGTTCTTTGGTGAAGATATCAACAATTTGATAATTTGTTTTACCAAACTTTAATTCAAATTCTCTTTTTTCCACAAGATCTCTTAGAAAGTCCTATTTGATATTAATATGTTTAATGCAACTATGAAAGACTAGATTTTTAATTATGGAAATTGTAGATATGTCATAACAATCAATAATTGTGGCATATTGTTGTTCTTGTTTGAGATCAATCAGCATTCTCTTCAACCAAATTGCTTCACATGCCGCTGATGTTGTTGCAATATAGGCTTCCTCTATAGAAGATAATGAAATAGTTGGATGTTTATTTAAAGACCATGATATTTCACTTGATCCTAGGATGAAAACATCACCTCGACTATTTTTTATATCATCAATACATCCATCCCAATCACTATCTGTATAACCAACCAACCCAAAATTATTTGTTGAAGTATACCAAATGTCAAAATTGCTTATTCCACGGACATACCTCAAAATTATTTTTCCTTCTCCAAAGTGAATCTTACTTGAAATTTGCCCGAATCTATAAATTAAACTTATTGCTTGCATTATCTCAGGTATAGTTTCACTAAGATACATGATCCTTCCTACTAAACTCCTATAGGATTTAGCATCTACCTTTTTTGTTCCATATTCTACAAAAAAATTTTCATTTGTATGGATAGGTGTGCTCATGGGTTTACAATTTTCCATCTTCCATTTGTGAAGAAGATGCATAGAATATTTATTTTTTGAAATAAAAATACCACCATTCATTTTCCCCACTTCTATGCCAAGAAAATAATGCATCAAACCTAAATCAACAATTTCAAATTCTGTCATCATAGCTGGTCTGAACTCTTCCACTAAAAAAATACTTGAGGATATATATATATCAAGTCATCTACAGATAATCAAACAATAAGTAGATCATTTGTTATAATTTGGGTTCACTTTAACTTCTCTTAAGTCTCATTTTCAAAAAATAAATATATATCCAGATATACCATGCTCTTGGAGCTCGTTTGTAGATTTTTTTAATTTGTGAACCTTATGTTCTTTTTATTTAACTGCATATTCTTGGGGGTGAGGAATATATAAATCTTCTTTCAAAACACCATTCATAAATGATGATTTCACATTAAACTGATAAACCAATCATTTATATTGTTTTGTTAATGTTAAAACAATTCTTATTGTATTCAGTCTTGCACCATGAGAAATTGTTTCATCAGAGTCTATACTTGGCTATTAAGAAAACCCCTTTGACACCAAGATTTATTTATGATTTTGTATGGACCCATCAACTACATACTTTGTTTTTTACAACCATTTTATCCCAATGACTAATTTTTTAGTAGGAGGATCCATAAGCTCCTAGATTTCATTCATTTTAACGAATGCAATATTTTCATCCATTTCTTTGAACCAAGCTTCATGTTTTGCTTCATCTTCAAATATTCTTGTCTATGCTTCAATATGAGACATTAAATCAATTTTAGAATATACACAAATTTCATTTAAGGATTTTATCTTTCATGGAGGATGACTTGGAATTTAAGCAGGACTTGAAGTTGAAGAAGCTGATTGAGTGGATGTAGTATGAGTAGTACTTGGACTACTAGTTAGATTTGTCGAAACATAAGATTCAACTTATTTTATAATAATTCTTGGACATTTGATTTTCAATCCTTGATTCCACTGCCTTTCTTTTTTTTCATCAAAAAACACATCATGACTAGCCAACAAGATTTTAGTTTGTGGATTATACAATCTATAACTTATAAGCCTTTGTCTCCTTGCAATAGCCAATAAAAATAAATTCGAAACTTTTATCATCTAGTTTTTTCTTTTTTCATCACAAACATGAGCAAAAGCAATACAACCAAAGACTTTCAAATGAGCAACACCAAGATTTCTTCCACCCCATGGCTCATACAAAGTCATATTTTGCACACTTCTTGTTGGACATCAATCACAGACCTAAANNNTATATATATATATATATATATATATATTAAATCATTTATTCAACTATAGCATTCTAATTTACTTACATTCCTCCATAATTTCTCGCCACCTAAATTATATTTTCTCTATACTAATTGCGAGTTGATGAAATTCATACTTAACAATCTTCTTCGAAGTTATCCTTAGTCTTATTCCATAATACTTACTAATTTGATAACCTATATACATATATCCTAAGTTTCCATATTCTAAAGTTACTCCTATTTCGACTTGAGGACAAGTTTGATGTTATATATATATATATATATATATATATATATATATATATAAAGGTCTAGCATGATTAATTAATTGTCAAACCTTCATATGGTCTAGCATGATTTGAAACAAGTTCTTTGTAATAATAGTATTTGTATTATGTGATCCTTTCTAACGATCCTCGTATGAATTATCCCCCATGGTATCATTTTAGTGTCATACATTACTTTTCACATGTATTAAGTTTGAGTTTTATTTGAATGTTGGTGCTTAATAGACAACATTAATACATGATTTGATATGCGTTATTACTAAATTGATCTTATTGTGAACTGGGTAAAATTTGGCATGCGTTCTACGAGGTAATTTGACCCGCATGAGTACAATCCTTAATTAAATTTTTGACCAAGTTCTCATTTTTTAGCAAGCATGTCCTGCGATTTGCATGCGCCGCCTGTAATTACCATCTTGAGACGATATTTAATTGTTGTTTGTCCTAACAATTTACACACGCAGGGTCTTTGTTTTTCCAAGTGTTAGGGTTTTGGGTTGATTCCTTCACCCTTCTGACCTTTCCTAGGTTTGGCTCATTTCACAATTCATGGTTTTGATTCTCTTCTCTGTGTTTTCACTCAGAGGTTCTCATAGTGTTGAGTTTTTTCACTATGTCATTGCATGGAATTGTTAGGTTTCTTATGGTTGCAGCATCATAGAACTGATAAGGTTTATTGACTCTTTCTCTTGTTTCTTTTCTTTGTAAGTTATGTTTAATCAATCCCTTATGTCACGGTGGTGGTAACTATTAGGTCACTCACTATGTCTCTGCAAATTTCCCATGTCATATTTCTTACTTCACTGTGTAAGCCTGTTATATAAAGCTTATGTTTTATACTTTGGTTGCAATAAACTTTCGCTTCCAGTTTGTTCTTGGTCCGAAGGGTGTTACCCCTAGACTCATTTTTCTATGGAATTTGATAGTTCAAAGAACCTGTTTAGTTTGTCTATGAGATTTGAATCCAACTAGGACTCATGTTTAAATACAAATGTTGGTTTTTCATAGAATCGATTTACTTTCTAGTTTTACTCTGTAATAAGGTTTTATTTATAAATATTGATCTCTTTGATCTCGAGTAAAAGACTAATGATGGGCCTTGCATATTGTTTTGTGAGGGTACCCATCAACCTTTCGACACCCTGTACATTTTGTTTAGTTTGTGCAATGGAAAAAGATTATGGATACTATGTATACCCATGGTAAGTTGATAATTTTGTTATGAAATTACTTCTGTTGTTTTTAAAATAGCTGTAAACTGCATCCTAACTTGTGTTAATGTTTAATGTATAGGTATTATGGGAGATGGTATAGTGGAGACGCTAGAATACCTTTTCCTAGAAATGTATTTGGTTTCCAACCTTTACTTCCTTTGAGTTTGGCACTACATTCTAGGATTATTCTAAGTAAAATTGTAATATTGTTTATGTAAGTGTGTTGTTTACACATCTTCATAGTTTGTATTACCATGGTTTTTGTTTCCATACATTTATATAGAGTCATTATTATGGTTTTGTAACTCTTTGCTGCTATTCCCCTTGTGGACTATACACAATCATTGTATTTGTTTCCTTTCGAAATATATGCTACTCAGTTTCGTTAAATTTTTAATGATTCCTCTAGATTTTGTGCATGATGAATTTCATTTAAGCTCTGCAATGATTTCCTTCTATATTTATGCATTGTGCATTTGGTTTAAGTTATGCAATGAATTCCTTATGTATTTATGCATGGTGCATTTGTATAATTGTTAAATATGTAACTATTTCCTTTTCTGGATATATGTATAATGTAATTTCGTAAGTGTTAACTCTGTAACAATTCTCCTATTCAGTTACATGCATACTACAAAATATAATCTCTGTAATATGTTTCCCTTTTCAGATACATGGATAGGGTAATTTTAAATGTTACCTTTGTAATTATTCCCTTCTTGGACATATGCATAATCAAATTGTAATTCCTATAAAAAAATTCCCTTTAAGGTACATGCATAACGTAATATGTTTAAACTTTGTTTATCTTTGCTACAAATATCTTATATGAATAAAAATCTAGTTTATTGAATCGTTTATACCTACTAATTTTATTTCTTTATTATTAGTATTATAACTCTCTTCAGAGATCTAGGATCAGAATAGCTATTGCTTCCTTTCATAGTTTTCCTACATAAACTCATGATATTTGTTGATCCCTTTTTAGAGTTCACTTGCTTTCTGTTACAATTTATTTATGTCAATAATTTAGACATAGTAATGCACAGTAAAAATCTATTAATATCAAACATATTCATAACAAGAATAAAACCTGGAACTTTGGGGAAACCACACATTGAATTCGATGTTCCTCCCAACCTTAGACTAGAGACTTTGTCACCTCTGTCACCCCTAATTTTAGTTTGAAATCCAAGGGGTTGCCAATGTGGACTCTTGTAGAAATATGAGCTCCAATGCTCTTAGTAATCTTTGTAGAATTTTTACTATGTCACATAGTTTTGCACATAGTTTTTCTCGAGCTATCCAATTCGTCTCTCTTGGGAATGGTATCCCATTCCCTTTTCATGACTTATTTTATTTTTCCTAAGACTTGTGACACTTGTCTTGAGCCTCCTTCTCACTGACCACCTGTCAGATTCAACTGTACACTTATTCACAGATTCTCTTATAAATATGGAATGTGTCTTTTATAAGTTAATTTAACTCTACAACTTGTCTAAGTCTGTTGCAACTTAGCCAACCCCTTTAGATTCCTAAATCCCTCTTTTAACATATGCTTCAACATGTGCCCCTTTTTCCACATGTGTTCCTTTCATAAAAATAATAAGGTCTTACAATTTAACTTTGGTCGCTCGAACAATTTCTCTTTTTGGAAAGAGAATTAAAATTATATAAAAAAAAATAATAAAAATAATAATTTAAATCCAAGTTGTGGAATATCACATACACCTCCCCTTAGAACTTATCACCATCCTCAGTGATAATTAGTTTTCATCAATACCATTTTAAAACATAAATGGATATGCTTCTCACATATTACTTTCCGTTTCGCAAGTATCCTCTTCAAGACTAAGGTTCTTCTGTTTCACCTTTACCTGTCCTATGGCTCGATTCTAGAGTGTAAGTTTCCTCTTGTCGAGAATATGATATAGCTTTACTGGGAACTCACCCATAGGTTCCACCTGTACAATTGTCCAATCAACAATGTGAGTAGGGTCATGTATATATATTCTCAATAATGAAACGTGAAACAAATCATGTACTTTTATTGTAGTTGGAAGTGCATGTTGATAAGATATTGGTCCTATTCAAGCAAGTATCTCAAATGGGCCACAACATCTAGGTGCTAACTTAGTATACCTTTGAAGCCATAAAGAATTCTTTTTAGGTTTAATTGTAATATACACATGATCTACAACATTGAACTCTCTTAGAGTCGTTTTTTATCACAAAAATGTTTTTTCCTATCCTCATCTACTTTCATGTTCTGTTGTACCTTTGTCAGTGTTATTTCCATGTATTTTAACATATCTGGTCCTATAATCAATCTATTTACAAGATTACTCCATGAAACTGGTGTATTACATTTTTCGCTATATAAAATTTCAAAAGGACTAAGTTTTGTTGAATCTTGATAATGATTATTATAATCAAATTCAACTAAGTACAAATATTCTTTTCATTTACCAGGTCTATCCATAACATACATTCTAAGCATGTATTCAAGAATCTGGTTAGTTCTTTAAGTTTTCCCATGCATTTGTGGATGATAAGCAATGTTGAAATTCAATTGGGTATCTAACCCTTTAAATAAAGTCTTTCAAAAATTTTCAGTAAAATTAACATCTCTATGATATATTATAACTTTAGGAATTCTATGTAACCTAAATATTTCCTTCATGAATATTTCAGCTATATTAATATCCTTGTAGGTTGTTTTCGTCGGTATAAAGTGTGCTTCCTTACTTAGTTGATAAAATACAACCATAATTGATTCATTTTCTTTACTACTTCTAGGTAATGCGATAATAAAATCTATACTTATCACTTCCAACATAGTTATCAACTTAATAAGAACTGTGACCTCAAATCGAGAACTCTAGCCCTTAAAACTCAATTTTTTGCATAAAAAAATAGAAAATCAACCCCCAAATAAAACAGTGGTACTACCGGTAGCACCATTTTTTGTAATTGCGTCAAAATTACAATTTTTTTCAAGGATGGGCTTAAAGGATCAAACGAATTCTCAAACAAACTTTAAAATCAACCCTCAAATCAAAAAGTGGTTCTACGAGTAGCACCTTTTTTTGTAACCAGGTTAAAATTGCAACTTTTTTCAAGCATGGGCTTAAAGGATAAAATGGTTGCTTAAAAAAACTCTAAAATCAACACCCAAATCAAAATGTGGTGCCACCGATAGCACCATTTTTTATGACCGGATCAAAATTATAATTTTTTTCAAGCATGACCTTAAAAAATAAAATAGTTGCTTAGAAAAACCTTAAAATCAACACCTAAATAAAAACCTGACACTACCTAAAGAAAAATGTTTTTTCTAAACGTTAAAATTACATCTAATTACAACCTAATTCAAACTGTAGCCTTGACAACAAATCCCTACACAAATAAAAAACCCAAAATTAGATTTTAAATGGTCACTTGAATTATTTTTTTAGTAATTCTTATTTTTTCTTTCTTAAATTTACATTAAAAAATAAATAAAGTGAAAATAAAACAATAATTTAAAACAAAAATAAGTTTTCTTTGTCAAAAAAACAAAAAATGTCTTAAACTTTCAAAAAAAAACTAAATTGAGAAAAAAACCTAAAAAAACTAATAAAAAAAAAATCAATAAAATATTTTAAGAAAAAACATCTAAAATAAAATATATTTGAGGAATCTAAATTAAAAAACCTTAAAAAAATATTTATTTTTCATAAATATCTAAAAAAAATCATATTTATATATAATCTTTTGACCCATCTCCCATTGGCGCCCATTTTATTGAAAAAATATCGCACTATACCATTTTATTTTATTAATGACACGTCAAACTCCTTACCTATCTTTTGCCCCAAAATAATTGTGCTTTCATATCTTGTAACATAAATTTATTCTTGAGATGATCAAATCACCATTTTGAAAAATCAATTAGTGACTGTACTTGTGAACTATCTCTCAGTCATGTCTCTGCCTTCTGCGTCTGAGAGTTTACAGTTCAGTTAAATCTTATAAAATTTCTTAAAAAAAGAATCCTTCTATCTCGGGAATTTTAATCTCCACAATTTCCTGTGACTGCCATTTATTAAATTTAAATTTCATTCTTAATCAAATCTTAACCACATCCATCCCTGAGATTTCAATTATTTACTATAAACTACGATGCAATAAGATTTTGGGAAGGGCGTGGTTGCATTGAAGGCAACGTAATGGCTATTAGAATTGGTTTGCAATTGCATTATATATATATATATATATATATATATATATATATATATTTTAATATATATTTTATAGGGAGAAGCTATATGTTATCTCGGTGAAACCTTACAGATGAAATGGTAAAGTGGAGTATTAACTAAAATTGGTAAATTATCGTTAACATTCCAGATGTATATTATCCATTTGTGTGAATGGACACTTAGAAGATTTCCTTATAACTTAATTTTAATTAAACTAGAGGTATAGAGTCATAGAAATTGAGATATGTGTAATATATATTAATTTATGTCAAATAATTTTATGGTAAACATTTTAGTTAAATTAATTCTTTAATTTTTACAATTTTATATTTAACTGTTTTACGAAATATCTTTTTTTGGTTTGTTAAGAATCCTCGTTTTTTATACAAATTTTAACTTTTTTGTAATTTTAATGCCCTCTAACTTATTTTTTGTTAATTGTTTTTTTAATTTTGTATTAAAATTTTAATTTTAGGTGTTTTAATTTGAGAATTTTTTATATATATGTTTGAAGTTTTTGATTTTTTTCTGACTTTCTAATGTTTTTTTAGGGTTATAGTTATTTTTTTATTTTTTTTTAAATTTATTTCTCATTTTCTATTACTTTAGATATATATATTTTTAATTTTATAGTTTTGTTTTTTCTCTATTTTTTTAGTTTTTTTTTTCAATGACTCTTTTTAATATACAT
>JASDQU010095966.1:0-21712 GCA_032191745.1 Picea mariana | reverse complement strand
GGCAATAGAATATTTACATCTTGAATAGTTAAATGTAAAAACATATTTTCTCCATGGGGATTTGGAGGAAGAGATTTATATGCAGTAGGCACAGGGGTATGAGGTCAAAGGGAAGGAAAATTTGGTATGCAGGTTGAAGAGGAGCTTGTATGACCTAAAGAAAGCTCCAAGGCAGTGGTATTTGAAGTTTGACAGGTTTATGACAGAACAAGGTTATAGTACATGTCATTATGATCACTATGTTTATTTTAAAAGGCTAGAAAATGGAAGCTATATTATCTTTCTATTGTATGTAGATGACATGCTTGTTGCAGGGTCTAATATGCAGGATATAAATGTTCTCAAGAAGAAATTAGCTAATTCATTTGCGATGAAGGATTTGGGTGCTGCAAAGAAAATCCTTGGTGTTATCACTGAAAAATCATCTACAGTATTTCACACAATGGTTGAAGAAAGACTTCAATGCCGGTAGCAATTAATACACCTACAGCATCAAAATCCATCAAAAAAGCATAAAACTATACACTTGGTTCAAAAATCAAAGTGCGCAAATTCACCAAAGGAAGTGTGCACACTATGCACAGAATGTGCAGGCCAACACAGCCTTAATCGCGCATTGTGCGCAGAATGCACAAGATGCGCAACTGTCTATGAGAAAATCCATGCACTTCTCATCAACAGTGCATTTATGAATCTTGTCAGCCTCCCAACAACTTCCAGTCCGACCCCCAACACGATTTGACACCTAGATCTGAGCAAAATCTACCTTGGAGGTTGGTCAAGGGCTAGGAAGTGCCCTAAAAGGCCTCTTGTTCACACTATGAACCAGTTGTATCTTGCCATGAATGGACACTATAAATATGTGCCATGGGTGTGCTAGAAAAATAAGAACTTCAAGGTATTGTTATGCTACAATAATTCTTCTTGGAGAATCCTCTTTTCTCTTTGAATCATTCAAGCACTATAGCAAGGGCCATTCCACTCACCTCTTGAGATTATTGGCATTCTATTTCTTCACCATTCTTATTTTCCATTGTATGAAGAGAGGAGCTCTCTATTAGGGAACTCAAGATCCCTCCCAAGGAGGAAGAGTGGATTCATAAGTCCTTGCCTTTCTCTACAGTGCTATTCTATCAATACATTGATCCATTGGTAGCTATATGATTATCGTTTTTTGCTTTTCATGGTTCTAGTTATTGCAAGCTTCTTTAACATCTATTTCTCTTTGTTTTATTTTTATTTCCTTGTTTCATGTGTATTTGGTTATCTAATCAACTCACAAACCTTAGTCTTGTTTAGCTGACTTAAGTAGGAAAGTAAGTGTTGTGTTTTTGCTCACCCATGTGACAAAACCAACACAACATATTGGCAACCATACTGGGGATTGTGAATCAAATTCTTCCCTATTTAAGTCTTGAGAGCACTTCTTTCTAATTGTTTGGATATGGAGGTACCAAAACCGGCCTAATCCAAGCTTACAAAGTCAAAATTCAGAGCCAAGGAAAGAGAATTTCATTTGGAAATTTATTTCCCAACACATGACGGGAAGTGCGCAGATTTCGAAGCACACAGACATGCATTCTGAGCTCTGTGCACATAACAGCTTTCATATACCCATTCATTATTCACCCTTAGCGTGACTGTCAGAAATACAGCTCGCGCACAAGTTCGGATTTTGGCAAATTGTAAGGGTTTTATGAGTTGGTTGAGGATTGTTGGCCCTTGATCAAGTTTTGAGGATCCTTGGTCATGTTTGACCTATTTTTGGGACTTCGACAGGTTGTCGAAGGTGGAGTGCAAGATGAAGCGGAGATCACGGGATCTCAAACCATTTTTAGGGCCTTTTTGGGTTTTGGGCTTATGTAATGGGTATGGAGATGTCGGCCCATGGGTTTACCCATGCTTAGGCCTATTTTGTAATGTATAGATAGAAGTCTAGGAAATGTAAGAAGTAGTGAATAGTGACTAGTAGTGACTAGTCAATTGAAATTATGCTAAGTGCTAAGTGTTAAGTGCTAAGTGGTAATTTCTTTGTGCATACTATGTGAGGCTTGCAGAGCTAAGTGCAAGTGATTGTAAGAGACTGTGGAAGGATTTGTGCTATAACTCAAGGAAGGAGGATCTAGCGAGGTGCGCAGATCTCCTGTCCTCTACGGAGTTTATTTTTAGGCTTTGTGCATGTACGAAGATTGATTGAAGATAATAAAGAGGATGACAAGTTGGTGGACGTATCCCCAAGGTGGGGGTAAACCACGTATATCCTATGTTGTGAATGATTTATGCTTATTGGATGTTCTTTTGTTCATGTGATTCAATGCTTAGTGCGATGTTAGATAATAGATGAATCTGATATGATAGCTTAGTGTCGAATAATGTGAATGAATGCTAGATCTGATCTCTATTCGTATGCTTAGTGCTTGAATCTATTGGATCTGTGTGAATGATGCATTGATCTGTTGGCAGTGTTTAGCTGTGTTGTGAACTAAAGCTGAATATTAACGAATTGTAATAACCAAGTGCTATTTTAAGGTGTTACAATCATAGATCTGTGTCCCAGCTAAGGTTGGAGACATCTGATTCCTACCACCACCCCTGCCTCTACCTTGGGTGAGACTTCATCTACTTCATAGGTGTTGCCGAAAGGGTTGGTAGTTAGGGTTTTGTTGGTGCGTTGTTGTAGCATTGAACCCTAGGTCTACTCTTGTGCCAACAAATGGTTCTATTGTCGGGACCTGAAACTATGATTGTTGGGAACTGAGGAAGAATAAGCTCTGTGCATAGATATATTTCCCTAGTGCACAGTACTCTACTTGGATTTTGAAACTCTACGCTAAGAAGAGAAGTCTGATCTGAAGAAAAGAGGTAAGATCTTGAAGCCTTGTGCTCTGAGAAAGGTAAGAATAGTGAAAAGTTTTAGATCTGGAAGTTTTGTGCTCTGCTGAAAGAAAGATTAGTAGAAGTTTTTGTTTCAAGAATATGGATCTAGGTATGTTTGATAAATTTTGTCCTATCCTGAAAACTAGGGCACAGCTAGAATAAAGAAGATTTGATATGAGTAGATCTGATAAGAATAGTGAAATATATGTTATTCCTATGCATAGAAATAATGTTTGGACTAACAAATGGATGCGGGATCCTAGAAAGAATGTTTTTCAGGTTAGCTACCATGATCCTAGTGTGTAGCACAGGAAAGGATGGGGATCATTTAAGAGAAAGAGAGGATTGAATCTTTGTTACAGTTGCATTAGACTGGGACATCTTGTTAAGGAATGCCCTGGTAGAAGACCTAATTGTCTTTGTTGTAAATCTATGGATCATGAAGTTCTAGATTTCTCTAGAATGATTGCTAAACTTGAAAGAATGAATATGAGACAAGAAAACCCTGAGGAAGATCAAGACACTAAAACCATGGAAGAACCCCAGAAAGAATCAAAGGATGTATTGCTACAAATGAAAGAAAACCTGAATGACCACTAAAATATTAACTTATCAAAGATCTTCAAAGAAAAAGAGTGCATAGAAGCAAGAATAGGATACTTTGACATTGACTTTGTTCTGGATGAAGAAACACAGGTGAATATTATGACAGAAAGAACTTGGGAAACTTTAGGAAATCCTGTTATGATTCCTTCATTGGGAGGAATAGGATTATTTAGAGGAAAGTTGATAAACCTACGCGGAAATCTCACCCAGATATCTATGAGTGCTCATGGAACTTCGACAGAGGAAGAGTTTGAGGTTGTTAAATTTATTGAGAACAATGCCCCATTTGATATATTACTAGGAAACCTTTGGATTGAAAGGGATTAGGCCAGAAGGAAAGAAGAATAAGTCTTGAAGCAGAAGAAGCACGAGTTGAAAGATTTCATGACTAGGAGGATCGCACACTTGATTGAAGAACAGGAGAATATATCAAATCTATTTTGAACCAAAAACTTGGATGTCGAAGTTGAAATAATGCAAGAAGACTCACAGAAGACTGAACCACATACCCCAGATAGAGAAGAAGTATTGCCCTTGAATCCTAGGAAAGAATATCAACAGCACGAAGTTACTATGCCAAGAGGAGATAAGAATCAGAATGGAAAAAGCAATACTGAGACGAAGCTCACTGGAAAGAAGGCTAGAAAACTAAGTAAGAAGAGATCAAAGATCAAAAATTTACAGAAGATTCAAGAGGGAACTTCACAGAAGGAAAATTTGCAAAACTAGAACTTCACTGGGATAGCAGAACAGCGCCACATGGCATCTCGCCATGGCGAAGCAATATAGCCATTGGAAATAGTATAACCATTAGACTGACACCCCAAGCGATTAGAACAACATTTATGGTCAGGAAGCTCGCCATCAGACCATTGGGACCACGTCATAACGAACAGAACTAAATTAATGAAGGCTTCTCGCCCATTGGAGAGATCTGTTGCCTAGTTATCTACTTATTCTATCGAGCCTTGCACCGAGAACACTTCTGCCAACCGTGATTTTATGAGCCCGTCGATCAGTTGATTTCACACAGTGATCATCGAGCTATTTCCATCCATCCCGTTGCATTGAGTATTTACTCTTCAAACCAAAGATATTCAACCACGAGCATGTATGTCCAAAGAACTTAGCGTAGTCGAAGAGTCTGTGAAGGAGGCACTCATCGACCTCATGAATGAAAGATTAATGTTTGAAAGGGTAATGTATGTGGGTGTACAAGCATCATCGACAAGAGGATTGCAAGACTCTCTGTCGACCACTCACGGATCCGGACCATCTCGAGTCGTCACAGAAAAGAGAACCAAGCACAGAGATGACCTAGCAAATGTGAAGCTAATCCCGACCATCTTACCCGACTACATCCCACCTATGGCAGGCACAGTGAGTCGTGATAGTGTGCCTAGAGATTTTGATTACACCATGGTTATTGCGTACCTCCCGAAGGGGATACACGCAATTAGAGCACAACAGGACAAGATCACAATGTTGAAGTTTAGCGACTTCAACCTAGGAGACCACAAGAACCATAGTATGCTCACCCCGTATAAACACTTGACCAGGACGAAGGGGAAGAACTCGAAAATAATCCCCTAGCCGTGGACGATGAACCTCGCACAGTCCACCATGTTGAATGTAATGAAAATCCCACACTTTGGAAGGCACCAGGAGGTTAACACATGTGTTAAGCTCCTACTCTCATGTTACCATGGCGGCTACTTATGGCTAAACCGACTTATCACAGTCGATCTGACGTTGATCCATAGGATCACCAAATTAAGTATGCAAGGACACGACTCGTGGGACTTCTATCCAGGGAAAGCCACAGATCACGCATTAGCATAGAATATCAAGGATACGTACGGCGATGTTGAGAAGGGGACACGAGGATACAAGGTAGCTTCCATCCAGAATGGCGCAATGCGCCTAGCATGCCAATTAGATGCAGGAAATCTAGTAAGGAAGAACAGACCCACGCAGGTTATAGGGTTTTTCATTGACCTCGCATGGAAATGTGTGGAAGGTCTACAGATGAACTGGGTGAAGTACCTAGTTAATCAACTGAAATTAGACTGCCGTGAAGCACAGGATCAGGGCTACGAGTTCCACTTTAGGTGGCTCCTGATCCTCATCGTGTTTATTGCTTGGGAGATGTTGGAAGGTGAGACTTTCCCAAACATTGAGTCATTCAAGCCGCTTGCTGCGAATTTTACCACGCTCTGGTACTCGATCGATATGGGAAAATAGTGGCAGTCGAATGTAGTGTTTCACACATATTATCTCCAAATGAAGAGGGCTATCGAAGTTGAACCTCGTGTGATGCCAAACACCCTATAGCGGTTCTGACCCCTCATGAAGTTCCGCTCAGATCAGCACTTCATCTATATCACTGCGTGAGCAGACGAGCATAAGGAGGAGCTTTAGTCATACTACAAGCTCACAGAAGAGGACCTCAAGGAGATAAATAAGGACTAGTCAACAGACCTCCTTATCCCCATTAATCCTGCAGAGATGTCTGACCTCGAACTTGATAGCTTGGAGGCCACTCACAAATAACATGACACACCCAGAACCAGCAAAAGGAAGAAGACCGTAGAAGTCCAAGACTTAAGCAACGCATCAGAAAAAATGGCTTCAGTATCACCTGGTCAAGGGGGTGATGACGAAGTAGAAGAGATAAATGGAAAAGAAGATGAGCAGAAGCAAGGCGAAGTAACACTGCCTAGAGATGAGGTTGATCCCTTGAAGAAGAGGAAGGTTTCTCCCCCAAAACCCTCTTCCCGAAACAAATTCAGAGCCACCTTGACCAAGATGTAGACTATGCTCACTGTCGATGACTTTGATTTCATCATCGTAGTTGTAAACAACACCTCTCAAGAAATCTTGCAGAAACATGAAGCAAAGTAGGAGGATATGTACGATAGAATTGAGGTTGAGCTCCGAGGGGTACAGCAGGCCCTTCAATCCAGTCGTCAAGTGTCCACTACGCCCCACCCGTCGGAATAACCAGAGTTGGGAGATGAGCCATCCCAACTCTGCCGAATAGCTTATGTGACCGAAGCTCACCTTCATCGTGCACAGGAAGAAACAGAAAAATCCACTCAGGCCTTGAAGCAAGTGAAAGAAGTAGTCATAGAACAATGTCAAGTTGTGGAGCAGGAGAAGGTTGCTCTCTAGACAAAGTTTGAAGAGGAGAGAGCACAGATTCAACAAGAAAAAGAACAATTTCTCACAGAACAACTCGAAGTGAAAGAAGTAGTCAACAGAGCACTTCGCTCTGTGACAGGATTAGAGCCAAAGGTAGAAGACTGAGTCAAGCATCAAGTAGAGCATCTCACAGAAGCTATCCAACATTTACATCAAATAATAGTAGACTTAGAGCTCCACACATTGCCTAACACCCCGTAGGATGTGAGGGATCAAAGAGATGCAACTGCTCGAAGCACAGTTGAGAGAATAAAGGCCCTTGCCATGGAATGTAAAAAACTAAGTGATCAAAATGCCCAGGATTATGAGAGACTCATTAAGAATCTAGAACTGAAGGCACTGGATTTACAGCTCCAGGAGGTGAAGCAGTAAGCAGAAACAATACAGGCACAATTGAAGCCCCTATCAATTGTTGAAAGGATGAAGCAATCTCAAGAGCAGTGCACTGCTCAACAGTAGGTCCACACCATTCAGAGTAGAGTCATGGAAGTGACTCAAAGGCTCCAACCTATACAAGATGAGGCTTTCCAATTGTTCTCAGAGATCGAAGGCTGAGGAGAAAAACTGGAGCAAGTTGTCACTACAGCTGAACAGCGCTTAGAGGGACCTATCAATGAAGTTGTTATCTAAGAGTTCGTTGAGTAGGAGGCCATGGAACAGCAACAAGTTGAAGCAGCTCGAGCCAAGCTTGAGGATTTTGAGGTAGAATTACCCAGATCAGAGTGACTTGGGATGAGTCACAGGTGAGTGTTGGGGACTGTTGTCCCTTGACCAAGTTTTGAGGATCTTTGGTCATGTTTGACCTATTTTTGGGACTTTGACAGGCTATCGAAGGCGAAGCGCAAGACGAAGCAGAGATCGCTAGATCTCGGCCTCTTTTTAGGGAATTTTTGGGTTTTGGGCTTATGTAATGGGTATGGAGATGTCGTCCCATGGGTTTACCCATTCTTAGGCCTATTTTGTATTATATAAATAGAAGTCTAGGCAATGTAAGAAGTAGTGAATAGTGACTAGTCAGTTGCAAGTATGCTAAGTGCTAAGTGCTAAGTTCCAAGTGGTAATTTCTTTTTGCATACTATGTGAGGCTTGCAGAGCTAAGTGCAAGTGATTGTAAGAGACTGTGGAAGGCTTTTTGCTATAACTCAAGGAAGTATGATCTATCGAGGTGCACAGATCTCCTGTCCTCTGTAGAGTTTATTTTGAGGCTTTGTGCATGTAAGAAGATTAATTGAAGATAATAAAGAGGATGATGAGTTGGTGGACGTAGCCCCAGGGTGGGGGTGAACCATGTATATCCTGTGTTGTGAATGCTCTGTGCTTTTTGGATGTTCTTTTGCTCATGTGATTCAATGCTTAGTGCGATGTTAGATGATAGATGAATCTGATATGATAGCTTAGTGTTGAATAATGTGAATGAATGCTAGATCTAATCTCTATTTGTATGCTTAGTGCTTGAATCTATTGGATTTGTATGAATGTTGCGCTAATCTGTTGTCAAGGTTTAGCTGCGTTGTGAACTAAGGCTCAATATTAAGGAACTGTAATAACTAAGTGCTCTGTTAAGGTGTTACAATAACAGATTTGTGTCTCAACTAAGTTTGTAGACATCTAAGTCCTGCAACCACCCCTACCTCTACCTCGGGTGAGACTTCATCTGCTTCGCAAGTGTTGCCAAAAGGGTCGGTAGTTAGGGTTTTATTAGTGCGTTGTTGTAGCGTTGAACCCCGGGTCTGCCCCTGTGCCAACAAGGGCCCCTTTCCTTCAAATTTTGATTTCCTTCACTTTGTAAAGAAATCACACTTCACTTAGAGTCTTTTTTCACAAGGAAGGTTAGCTAACATAAGAACATAGGGGTAAAAAGAATAACTATTCTTCTCTTTTCTTTGTTTCCACATGGATGGCTCATTTGGCATTTAAAAATGTGAGTTAAAGTTATTGATTTTTCAAATACAAATCAACTAATTTCGGATTAGAAATCAATTTTAACCCTCAAGTATGCTCTTCCCCCACACTCAAGTGTGATCTCGGGAATCAGAAAAGGTGGTTGAAAGGAAATTTCATCTCCCTTAAAAAATCATTAGGAGAGGACAAAACCCCCTTGGGTACCTCTTAGTTTTAAAAAATTATCTTAAAGCTTTGTAAGGGCCCATACATGCCCACATGTTTACAATCTTAGGATAGTTTCTAAAAGATTTCTTAGTCTAGACAACACTCTAGGAAAGTTTAAAAGATCAAGTAACGGGCCCATACATGCCCACATGTCTACAATCTTAAGATAGTTTCAAAAGCTTTCTTAGTATAAACAACATTCTAGGGAGTTTAAAGGATCAAGTAAAGACCCATATGTCCACATTGCTAGTTCTCTAGGGCTTTAAATATTCCACAAGGTTGTACCAAAGAAACATAGTAAGCTAGGCAAGAATATTTGTAAGGACCACGGGAAATCCACATGCTACAATCTCACACTTAACTTATTAAAAATATTTTGCACAGTTTTCACTTTCTTGCACACAAAGCCACTCATCACACACATAATTTCTATTAGAATAGTGGAGGTCGAAGTAAGCTTTCGTTTTAAGTACCCACAAAGTACTTCAAAGGAACTCTAAAACATCTAACTACTTCTTTAGAAATTATCCACGGCAATTAAATTCAAACAAGGTTGGTCCATGACCCCAATCTCTTAGCCCACTCCATCTAAAAAAATTCTAAAAACACACTAAATTTTCCTCCACGGGAGGTGCCTAAGGAAATTTTTTAGTCTAGGTTGGATCTCGGGGGTAGTTATCTGATCCAAAAAGTATCTATAGAAGACTAAGGACAGCTCAAAACTCGTAGAAGAAACTCAGGATGCTAAGAATGGCCTTAGTAGACAAAGAAAGGAAAAAAATTCAAATTTCAAAAAACTCATTGAAAATGGTATCATTGTGAAGACCACGTCGCAAGCTTTCCAACAGGGCAGACGACTCGTCAAACGGACTTATGGATCGAAATATATTTGCAGTCAAAGTTTGGTCAACCTAGCCCAGTCAGTAAGGAATGAGTCAGTATCCGTATTGTTGATGTCAGCATCAGTACAGATGAAGTCAGCATCCGTATATCATATGTGGTGTTGGAACACATTGAATTTTTGGATTTCGATAGCTTAGGAGGGAAACATTTATAGCGTTAGCTACCGAAAGTGTAGACTCTCAGTAGCTTAAATCTCAGATTTCATACGCCCTTAGCTACCGAAAGTGCAGGTTGGAAAAACGACCATCCGTCTATCATGTGCATCACTGAATGTTCTCTACCTGTCAAATAATGTTGAGATAAGCTCCAAATAATGGGTTGTTTACTTTTGTTCAGTCGCTATGGTTGGTTTAACATTTCTTTTAATTAAATGATAACACTAATTGCGCCCCATGATCTGAAGTGCCACAGAAGTGTAACGGTCATAAGATAACTCACGCAAAAATCCAAGGAGAAAATCCACAGGTGCACTAGGGCCAAACATCTACAATATGACACCAGTCGACCGAGACCAAGCATTCAAGCGCCATGCATTAAGCCACATGGAGGAAGACCTCACGAGGAGGGATGAAAAGAGTGCAATACGTGCTAAGAAAATCACTATAATAGGGTTATATGTAAAAGCCGAGTTCTATTTCGGTGTTTTGGCCGTCGGGGATTTGGCCGACGTAGAGGTTTTAATATCCACTGCTATGTTTCCTCGAAGCCTGAAGGCCCGAAATCGGGTTTCCAGCCTCACACATAAAACGTCGATGGGTTCCAGGATTTTCAGTAGCTTATGGCACCCTGAAATCTCGTTGTTAACTGTCAAAATCCAGGATTTTTGGTAGCTAAAGCACCCCTATTTTTGACCTATTAGCTACTGAAATCACAGGTTTTTATGTAATAAACTGCCTTGGAAAAACTCAATTTTCTCAGTCGTGGAGAGGTCATTTTGCAAGTTAAAATAGTTGATTGACATATAGAAGTCATAATCTTTCCAATGGTACCTTCATATCTACATTTGGAGCTCAAGAAGGCAGCCAAAATTTCCCCACAAGACGATGTTGTGTTTTTGTACAGACATGGCCCAGAAATGTAGGAACGCACCCAGATTTCAGTTAAACAACTACCAATTCGTTTCTCACGGATCTTAGTCGATTTTGGGTCGTTTCTCATTTGTTATACACTGAATGCTTATATATTGTATATCTCTTTGATGAGAAAGAGGACTAGGGGAGGGGAAGCAAGCATGGGAGTAGTACTCCTGAGACTATAATATTTTGATCTCATGATTAATAAAAGAGTGCAGAGCCATTTTAGATCTACAACATAGATTCTTGTGATGTTGGTTACAGGGTTTGTCTATTGCTCTGTGTTTGTAATGGAATTCATTCATTTGTTAGATGCTCTATTGCAGGACAGGTTATAGGTTGTTTCTTGCAAAGATTTGAAGGTTCATAATTCATCCTTTGCTATATGCCCTGTCCCAACTATCTCTTTTCACTAATTTATGTTTGGAATTCTCTCATTGCTAACTGCCCCTTGCATTTTTGATATGTTTTCTCTCTATTCTGTTGCCATACTTTTATAAATCCTTCTCTCTATAATCATCTTCTATCTTGCCTCTGTTCCATGGATTTCCATTGCCAAAATACTCTTATTATTTGCTTGATCATTTGACTCCATGCCCAATGGACTACCTCTCATTCCAACCCACCAACCCTAAAAACCTCAAAACTTTATGTTACCTACAGATCTGCCCATTGTTAATCTTATTGAATATCCTATCGTGACATATGTTCGAGAGATCCCTCTCAGGTTGGAAGGGGTAGCTTCTAATCAAAAGTGGTTCATGGTTATCTCAGAATTTACTTGCATGCAACCCAAGTCAAGTTCCAAGTGGTAACTTATTATTTCATTTAAAATGTGCTAAGGCTTGGCTCTATTATAGCCTAGAACCAACTCTTGCGACANAGGGTTGGAAGGGGTAGCTTCTAATCAAAAGTGGTTCATGGTTATCTCAGAATTTACTTGCATGCAACCCAAGTCATGTTCCAAGTGGTAACTTATTATTTCATTTAAAATGTGCTAAGGCTTGGCTCTATTATAGCCTAGAACCAACTCTTGCGACAACATTTTCTGGCGCCGTTGTCGGGGAGTGGAGGAACAAAGTTATCTTCCCTGGGATATGACAAAAAGTTTAGATCTATTCCTTGATCGTGAACAAGGGATAGGCATTCAATTGGTTGTGATCATTCACCTGGCGACTCCTTGGTTCGAAGACTCTACATGATTCACTGGCAACTCCACTGGTCTCAAAATGTCGAATTTGTTCGCTGCTCGGATTGCTGCAAGGTTTGCTCCTATGGACTTTACAAATGTTTATGGTTTTCCAAACACTATTCCAAACATTAAATTTTGGGAAGATGTCCTTCCTAAATTTGGATAATATGTGGACGACAATCCTACCCAACACTTGTTTGAATTCCACAAGCTCATGGATGAATTAAATGTACAGCATGAAGATGTCCTCATGAAACTGTTTATGTTTTCATTGGAAAGAGATTCTAGGCTTTGGTATAAATCTTTACCCCATTCCAGCATTCCTTCATTGAAATATTTTCACATACTTTTTCATCAACATTGTAAAAGAATCTATTCAGCTGAAATACATTTTGAAGATTGTTGTAATATAGAATTCATAAGACAAAAAAATCAAAAAAATCTTCTTGAAGAGGAGCAAGGAATAACAAAAATTTCTCAAGTCGATGAAGATAATCAGTATGAAGAAGAGTTGGTTGATAAAGAAGCAGGATATGATAGCTCTTGTGATCATATTCAAGAAGAAGATATCCAGCATCACAGTCAACCTGCAGAAGAGAAAGGAAATAATTGTTGTTTTATCCAGAAAATACAGAGACCACCTTCTCCTTTGAGTGAAAAAGAAATAGATATGCTCCTACATAGTCATGTTACAGGCCCTGCTTACACAGATTTGCAGTGTTCACACAGTCCCAGATATGAGAGTCAGACTTCTTCCATTTCTGTAAATGTAAATCTGATTTTAAATAATGACAGTCATAAATAGGAAATCAGCTTGTAAGCCCTGTTTTGTTTCATGAAGAGGATAGGCCTGTCACATTTAATAGTCTTGAAGGAAGTTTGTTGTTCAAGGATGCTTTAGACTATGATTTGGAGGAGTATGAATCTAAGATAGACATCATGCCAGAGAAAGAACCAGAATTTCCCATGCTTGAGGAATCGACAGTCGATATTCCGATCATTTGTCTGACCGATGACACTCATGAGTTACCTATTGAACCTAAATATGATGAGTACACTGATGATTATAATATTGTTTCTCTAGAACAATTTTCTACAGGTTTTTCATGGAGAAATGACGGTCTTCAGACAAATGCCATATCAGATGAAGGATGTTTGGATATCCTCTTTGAGGATGATCCTGAGAAAAATAAATTGGAGCATGCAGTAGTCTTGATGAAGCTTGTTATTTAAAACCTCAGGACCATGCATTTTTTCATGATACTTTTGTTGACCTTTTAGATTCATTTAATGGAGGAGTATGCTATGTCATGGATATTTTTTCACAGGAATCAATGAAAATTTTGAACTTTCATGATCAATAGCATGTCAGATGGGATTTTTCAGTTTCCTTTTTTCAGCCTACTCAAAGAAAGTGTGAGCAAATTTCAAATAAGTAGACAGTTACTGGATTGGCTTCACTGGCATTTTTGTATCATTTGATTCAGTGGAAATTTTTCAGTAGTTAGAGTAGGTGATGTATATAAATAAACTTGACTTTTAGCATTAGAGTACAGCGGTGGTTTTCAGTATGTTTCCAGTTCACTTTGGAATCTAGTATGGTTTTGTTTTAAAGCATTACGACACCATAGCCCAATGAATGCATAAGCGGTTTTTTGTTTCGGAAAGGTGCAAGTAAAGTGACAGGGTTCAGAGTTTGATAAGGATGATTTCAGGTTGCCCAATGGATGAAGTCACATGTTCTATAGTTCTTTGCACGCATATGATTGATCTGGAAGGAATGACAAATAGGTGATCTACACCAACTTCGAATAGTGTGGTTATACCATTGTGTTTCTGTTATCCGAAGCCTAGTAACATCTCCAATATCAATAAGCTTGTCTCTGCTGGTGCCAATTATGTCATTATTCATCATATTCAGAATGTGCTCAGGGGGAAGTACTGTGGGAGAAGTATTCCTCGAAAATCCAGGAAGACCTAATTCAACTCTTTCTGTACCCCTTAGCTGCCAAGTAGGATGCCAGTGGCTGCTGAAAACTGACCAAGGAGTATTATCATCCATATAATGTAGCTCGGCTCTTCCAGTCTGTTGATTAAATTGCTTGAAGTGAACATTGCAGTGTAAATATCCGAGCTGCCAATAATTCTCTAATGGGAGTTGAATTCTTTTGGGAGGCTGTCCCAATATTGCAGGAATAGTAATGAAATAGCCAGTTTCTCCATTTTCAATATAGGACCCATGAGGTTGAACAGAAGATAAGAAAGGAGTACCAAGGATGCAATCCACAGGGGCTACCCCAATATAAAACCTCATTCCAATGCTATATTGATCAAACAATATATTAGCTCTGGATATTTCATGCTTAAAACTCACATCGTTATTGCCCAGACCTGTACAGGTACCAAAACTTGGGCTCCAATATTTCACAGGGATTTTATCCTTATGGAAAATATTAATGTCGGACCCTGTGTCGATGAGAGCTATCAAAGAAAATTTATCACCAGAAATTTCAACCTCAATCTGTACATAATATTTCTGGTATGAAATAGGAAGTACCTACATATTTGAAAAGGAAGTAACCATGCCTTTTATGGGAGAATCAGGAACTTCTGTTGCTTGTTCTGCATCTTCTAAGTCTGGAGGATTTGAAGCATAAGCTGCAGTAAGCTTCTGAATCCTCTCTCTGGCCCATGTGTCTTCAAAAGAACCAAAATCTAACTGATGTTGCACAGTATTCAATTGTTCTTTTAATTCAGAAACCTCTAATTTGAGAGATTTCAATTGTTTGTGCAAATCAACCACTGATAAATCTTGAAGCTTGGGTTCTCTATTGAACTTCAAATAGGTCTTGATATTTTTATCATAAGAAGCATCTAGAAAAAGGGGAGGCTTGTGAGTTTCAGAACTAGCTCCTTTTTGGGTTTTGATAAAAGTATCAAGTAGACTTTTCTTCATAGGGCCATCAGGAAGACTTTTAATATGAGCAAGCATTTGTGATTCCTGGTTATGGTGAAAGGCATGCATACAGACTTTAAGTTTTTCAACAGGTTTCCTTTCTGGTTCAAAAGTAGAATCAGACTCTGTACAGGAACAGAAAAAAGGATTTGTACAAGTGCAAGAAGAATTAACAACTAATTCAGACTCAATACTAGAAGAATCATCAAAAGTATCTATACAAGAGGAGAAAATAGGAGCAGATTCAGTTTTTGCAAAAGGATGATGAGGACAGTCATTAGTATCATGGCTAGGGTCTCTGCACCGACTGCATCCAAATCTGACATGTCTGGTTTGCTGTTCTTCAGCTGCTCTCTTTTGTCTAAACTCATTTGCTCTTTGTTCAGAGAGCTTTCCTTTGCCTTTCTTGGCAGCCTCATTGTCTGGACATGTAGCTGCAGTATGTCCAGGTTTTCCACAGATCCAACATGTGAGATGTTGTTTGAGCTCAGTCTTATGTGTTCTGAGATGAATATCTTTTGGATCATAAAAGTGAGTTCGAGGAAACCATTTATAGTAGCCTTTAGAAGGACTTTGAGATCTATTAAATCTTCTAGAGCTCTTAGAAGGACTTAGTGATCTCCCTCTTTCATTTCCATGGTTTCTATCTCTTTTATACAGTTTTCTTCTCACTTTAGGCTGCAAGTCTGTGTTATAAATTCCATATTGCTCACAGACTGATTTCTGATCAGGCAGATATGAAGACTTGGAAACAGATTTTTGCATCTTTATGCTAGTACACAAACCAAGCAATGTTTTTGTAATAATAGAATAAATTTCTCCCCATGTATAAGTTTCATAAGGGAGGAGAAAAGTATCCTTCATCTTTAGATAGTCAACAAATCTGCTAGGTAGTGCTGCCATGTATACTTGCTTCCAGAGGGAATTTTTGCATTCTTTTACCTCATATATCCTCTGGGTCCATTCTTGATGGAACTGTTCATATTCTGACATTTTTCTGCATTTCATGTTCATGAGAACAGTTTCATGTTTTTCTGAAATCTCAGTCTCTGTTCCACACCAATGTTCTAAAATTAATGCAGTGAGGGCTCCAATCATATTATTCATTGGATTCCCATCAGTGTGGTAGACTAGATCTCCTTGTTCATCTTTTAAAGTTTCTGCTTCTAATTTCTGAAGCATGAGAGGAGAAGACATGGTCTCCCACCATTTGCTCAAAGAACCAGTAAAACATTGAATTATGGCTTTACAAGCCTCAACTTCACCTTTCCCTTTCATGCACATGATCTTATATGCGACTAGCATTCTATCAATGACCTGTCTAATCTGTGCCACTGAGAGGTTATCAATATTCCATTCATGATACCATTCTTGTGCATATGACACTGGTTCAGGAATATCTCCTTTACCAACTAGATCAGGGGCAGCAGGCCTTTTAAAATGAGGATTTTGAATGCTGACTAAGGATGAAGGTTTGGTCTTATCATCTGGTGGAGCTGAAGTAGAAGACTCTGGAGGAAAGAAAACAGAAAACTTTTCTGTAGGAGTAGGTTTAAGTGGATTATATACAGGAGAAAGTATAGATACAGGAGAGGAAGGTCTGAGAAAGGCTGAGGGAATGGGTTTATCCACTTGTTTCTTATTTAGGTCAGTGAGAGATTTGCCAATAGAGGATAAAGCTGACCCTAAATCTTCTATTACTTCTCTTTTCTCAGACTGCTGATCTGTAACCTTAGAGATAACTGTATCTAGCTGAGAATGAATCTCCTCAACTCTGTCTCTGATATGATCAGTAGAACTGATCACTGAGTTTGTAGACAGCTGAAGGTTTATTATCTGCTCAGGTTTTGCACATTCTTCTGTCTGGTAGACCTGAGTAGCCATTCCCCTTAATGCAGAGTTTGTCCAATTGATTTGTTCTGTTAAACCTTGGACTCTTTTATCTATACCAGACAGTTGGTTACCAGTATCTGGGATTAGAGGGACTGTTTTTGCCTGAGTAGAGTCATTTTCTAAAAGTATTCCCTGAAAAGGAGGGAAATTTGTTTTTGACTCTAATGTCTATCCATCTATCCCTTTCCACTTATGTCCAGGAGGAGCACTGGTTCCTTCTCCTGTGACTTGGATGATATGGGTTTCAGAAAGATTTTTCCATTCATAAAAAGAAACCCAACATTCATTATCTATCATGTACTTCTTCCATTTTTCTGATAATTCTGTTTTGATTTTGGAAGGAGTACTTAAATGAAATCCTTCTGCCTCAGGATTTGTAAAAAGATCCCAGTTTGTCATTTTCTTTATCCATTTTTCTTCAAACTGGTTTCTAGGACAACCAGTCATGACTGTAAAGTATTTAAGCATTTCTTCAATGGCTGGTTTTTTGATATTAGAAGGCAGAGGGTTTGAGAATCTACTTTCAGGTATAGCAGTATTTGTCTGTTCAATATAACCTAGACCATAAGGAGGACTTTTTGGTGTTCTGGCTCCTTTATAGCAGTCCTGTAATCTAGGGTCTAAGTCTGCTATACTTGGCATATAATGCATCATTAAGCACTGAGTAGATTCTGAAGTAGAAACACTAGACTGGACAGTATTATATACAGACCTAACAGATTCCATTCTGAAAGTTCTTATCTTAACACAGCAAGGGAGGGCTTTGAGTCCAGACAATCGGATGAAAACCGATAGCGGCTATGAATTTTCCGAAGGACAAGCTCCTGGCCGTATCCCCAGGTTAAGACTAAAAACACTTAGAATAGGATCGACTGACTGTTATACTAAGGTGATTTATACAGACAGATATAGACAGTATACGGACAACAGAGTGAATTTTTACAGTGGTACACTTTTCAGAGAGAGAAATAACTGATCAGAATGATCAACATACCCGGCACGAAATGAGGAAAGAACCATCCCTAGATAGAGCCTATGTTGGAACACATATTGAATTTTTGGCTTTTGGTAGCTTAGGAGGGAAAAATTTATAGCATTAGCTACCGAAAGTGCAAACTTTCGGTAGCTTAAATCTCATATTTCATACGCCCTTAGCTACTGAAAGTGTAGGTGGGAAAAATGACCATCTTTCTATCACGCGCATCACTGAATGTTCTCTACTTGTCAAATAATGCCAAGATAAGCTCCAAAGAATGGGTTGTTAACTTATGTTCAGTCATTGTGGTTGGTTTAACGTTTCTTTTAATTGAATGATAACATTATTTGCACCCCATGATCTGAAGTGCCATAGTAGTGTAACAGTCACAAGACAACTCATGCAAAAATCCAAGGAGAAAATCCACGGGTGCACCAGGGTCAAACATCTACGATATGACACCAGTCGGTCGAGACCAAGCGTTCAAGCGCCACGCATTAAGCCACATGGAGGAAGATCTCATGAGGAGGCACAAAAAGAGTGCAATACGTGCTAAGAAAATCACTATAATAGAGTTATATGTAAAAGTTGAGTTCTATTTCAGGGTTTTGGTCGTTATGGATTTGGTCGTAAGGGATTTGGCCGACGTAGAGATTTTAATAACCACTGTTATGTTTCCCTGGAGCCCGAAGGCTCGAAATCAAGTTTCTAGCCTCACCCATAAAATGTCGATGGGTTCCAGGATTTTCAATAGCTTATGGCACCCTGAAATCGTGTTGTTAACTGCCAAAAGCCAGGATTTTTGGTAGCTAAAGCACCCCTGTTTTCGGCTTGTTAGCTACCGAAATTGCAGGTTTTTTTGTAATAAACTGCGTTGGCAAAACTCAATTTTAGCAGTCGTGGAGAGGTATTTTTTCACGTTCAAATAGTCGATTGACATCTACAAGTCATAAGCTTCCCAATGCTACCTTCAAATCTGCATTTGGAGCTTGGGAAGGTAGCCAAAATTTCCCCACAAGACAGTGTAGCGCTTTTGTGAAGACATGGCCCAAAAATGTAGGAACACGCCCAGATTTCAATTAAACAACTGCCAGTTCATTTCTCACGGCTCTTAGTCAGTTTTGGGTTGTTTCTCCTTTGTTATATGTTGAAGGATTATATATTTTATATCTCTTTGATGAGAAAGAGGACTGGGGGAGGGGAATCAAGCACAAGAGTAGTACTCCTGGGACTGTAATCTTTTGCTTTCATGTTTAAAAAAAGAGTGCATAGCCATTTTTTATCTACAACAGAGATTCTTGTGATGTTGGTTACGGTGTTTGTTTATTGCTCTATTTTCATGCTATTCCATTCTCTCTTCTTCCTAATTTGTAACATGTGTTTGTAATGGAATTCATCTGTTTGTTAGATGCTCTATTGCAGGACAAGTTATAGGTTGTTTCTTGCAGAGATCTGAAGGTTCAGAATTCATCCTTTGTTAGATGCTCTATACCAACTATCTCTTTCCACTGATTTTTGTTTAGAATTCACTCATTGCTAAGTTCTCCTTGCATTTTTGATATGTTTTCTCTCTATTCTGATGCCATACTTTTATAAATCCTTATCTATGTAATCATCTTCTATCTCACCTCTGTTCCATGTATTTCCATTGCCAAAATACTCTTATTATTTGCTTGATCATTTGACTCCATGCCCAATGGACTACCTCCTGGTCCAACCCACCAACCCTAAAAACCTCAAAACTTTCTATTACCTACAGATCTGCCCAATATTAAGCTTATTGAATATCCTATCGCGACATATATTCGAGAGATCCCTCTCAGGTTGGAAGGGGAAGATTCTAATCAAAAGTGGTTCGTGGTTATCTCGGAATTTACTTGCATGCAACCCAAGTCAAGTTCTAAGTGATAAGTTATTATTTCATTTAAAATGTGCTAAGTCTTGGCTCTATTACAACCTAGAACCAACTCTTGGGACAACATGTGGCATGCACAGGAGGCAACACATGTCATGTTGATGTCAGCATGACATCAGCATGGTGACATGGAAACACCAGAGGCTACCACATGTCATTCATATTTGACATTTCTTGCTCATTTCGTGGACCAGTAAAATTGTGCCACGTGGCAGTCCATACATCCACATGGTATGTCGTACAGTAATGTGGCGAGTAACATGGTAGGATGATGTGGTAGATTGAGTTGGAAGACTGTATGCTGATGTGGCACAATGATTGTACAGTGGTTGATGTGGTCCAATGGGTGGCTGCCACGTGGTCCAGTCATTGGTTTCCACGTGGCAGTGGGAAAATGCCCAATGACAACCCATGAACAAAAATTAAAAAATTAAAAAGATTTGGCGGGTCCGCCAAATCTGGCACTCGGCCAATATCTAGAACCATTTATAAGTTTGGAGGAACAACCAAATGCATATATATACATTGTTACAACTGACAAGCCAAAAGGGAAGGCACGTGGGCTCTACCCCGGGACCTCCCCCTCTATACACACCTTAACACATGCTCTGCAATGATTAGGCCAACGACCTTACATTGTTTACAATGTCAGTTTTATTATTTAAAAAGTAAATCCTCCCAATGCTGAAGGAGAGGCCGCGCGGGGTATGGATCGGCATGGATTTTGAGACGTCTTTCTCAGCATTTATTGCAGGTTGCAGGGCACAGAAACCGAGACGAAGTTTCTCTTGGACCTGGGAGTGCGAGAGTCAGATTGAAGCATGGAGATAGTCATTTTTGGGTAATTCGATGCCATGAATTCAATGGTGCTATATGTTTTCTGATCTAAACAAAAATTTTGCAGCTTGATTTCAGAATGATGTATACTTATGTATTTTTCCAAATTCTTTTGTTGAGCTAATAAAAAGGCCTACCCATTTAAGAGCAGGACCCGGAGATGTAGTCCACTAGGGATGAACTCCGTTATCAAGTTTTTGCATTCAGATTTGATGCTTATGTCTCTTCATTATTGATTTTTTCCTTCTTTAATGGTGCACTTTAATTTATGCTCATTTAATGCAATTCTTTATAAGTCACTCGATGAAAAGATCATGGATCATGTTGGTATCGGAGCAGTCATCTTTGACTTGAATTGTTGAGAGTGAATGATTACTAGGGCCAAACATAAACAGGGTGAAGTAACTCTTAATACTTTCAACCCTGAAGTTGGTCGTGCATCTCGAAGGAAGAAAATTGTAGAAGAGGACAAGTGTGATGAACAGGAGGAAAACTTCCATATGGGCTTTTATCGCATGTCATAAATGGTCGAATGAATGTATGGAGACTACGAGAAGAGGGTGAAGAATAAAGGGAATAAAAAGGAAGCACATGATGATGATGATGCTTTAGTAAATCAAGGGGCTAGAGGAGATCCTCCTGAGCCTCCATCTTCACCATCAAGTTCTAGTTCTTCTTCCTCTAAGCATTCTCATCATTCTCATCATTCTAGCCATAAAGCCGCTCTTAAGAAACCATTATTAAAGCTTGATGTAAAATTTTATTTACCTATGTTTAATGGAGATGATAATACTTAAAACCTAGATAATTGCATTTGGTAGGTTGAAATATATTGTCATGTTAAACATATTAAGGAAGAGGAAGTTAAAGTATAATTGGCTTCTTTTTGGTTGGAAGGAATCGCTCTCATATGGTGGGAGAGAAAACTTTGGGATAAAAGTAAGTGTGGTAACCTTCTTTCCTCATGGTCAGAATTTAAATTAGTGATAAGGAAGCAATTTTATACATTGTGTTATTTATATAAAGCAATGATGGAATGGAAAACTTTAAGACAAAGTAAAGGTCAAACTGTACAAAGTTTCACAAAAGAATTTAGGAAGAAAGCTCTTGCATTAAACATTCCTTTGGATTTTTATGAAACTTTAATGAAGTATATTGGTGCACTTCACGG